>PGTU02005295.1:0-28253 GCA_002896215.2 Cicer echinospermum
AAAGAGAGAGATGATTTCGTGGTATGATTGGGATCTCTGCCTACTTACCTTACAGCAAGCCGACCAGAGATCATGTTCAGGGTTTGTATTGTTGCAAGGTATCAATCAAATCCAAAGGAAATCTCACTTCAGTGCAGTTAAGGAATTTTCAGATACTGGTAGAACTACAAGTCTGGATTGTGGTATCCAAAAGGATCAAACTAGATTCATTGATTGGTTATCAGATCGAACTTTGCCGGTTGTAAACTCGATAGGAAAATACTCAGGAATTGTCATCTTGCTTGGAAATCGCACTACGTGTCTTGGTTTCAGTAAGAGCAAACAAGCATTGCCGTTATTCTACCTGATGCTGAAATATGCAGCTGGGTAGCTGTTGTGCTTCAGATCTATGGATGAAACAAGCATTTATTGACACTTGGTGTTGATTGGACAGACCTATCATGTGTGATAAAAACAAGTGCAGATAAGTATATACAACGAATCCAGTAATAGCACTCCAGGACCAAACACATTGAAGTAAGACATCACTTTATAGGGATCACTTTCAGAATGGAATTATTAAGCTTGAGTAGTTAACACGCATGGGAACAGTTAGCTGACATCTTCACAAAACTTTGCCAAAGAGAAAGTTTCTGCATATAAGGAGAAACTAGGATCATTGATCTAGTGAAGTATATTTTTTTTATTCTGGTATTTCAGTATGTGTTTCCATTAAATGATTGGAAATCGATTTACAGCATGGTAAATGGTTTTATAAATCGATTTGGGAATCGATTACGTTGGCCCAGACTTCAAGTTCAGAAATTTTTTTAAAATTTCCCGAGCGTCCGATTTGGAAATCGACTAGTTCAGTATCACATTAAGACAATCGATTTGGTCCATGATTAAGTTAAAACTGGACTCGATTTGAACATCGATTTGAAATATGAACCGATATGATTTTTTCTAAGCCGTTGAAAACAATCATTACTGAATCGATTTGAGGATTCCCAGCAAGGTAACCTAATCGATTTGGAAATCGATAACAAGGTTAAGAGTATATAAGTAGGGAACAGTTCTAAATCGATTTCTGCATTGCTTTTCCCAGATCTTCACGATTTTTTGTCTGCTTCATTCTTCTGTCTCTACATCTGTTAGTACAATAATCTACTTCTACTATGAATCTAATAGCTACACGTAATGCACGCGTGAAAACAAACCCAGGCTCGTACCCTTCACCTTCATTTCTTCTACAAGTGGAACACCTTCACCCCCACCCATCTAACAAAAGAGAGTACAAGACCACTCATAAAATTCTTGCCAAAGACAAGGGCAAGGCCTCCTGCACCAATCAAGAGAAGACTAAGAAACTAAAGAACCCCAACAGAAAAACTCATGGCTGATGCCATGACAGTATCCATCAAAGAAAGGAAGAAGAAACTATATCTCACCCTCCCAAGAAAGTCTTGCAACAAAGGAAAAGGAGGCACAACCTCTATACAACAGACTTTGTAAAGAGAAAAAATCATGAGGCGAGACTATGGATTTTGCATACTTTGATAGTTGATTCACGTTCAGAATCATCTCAGATTTCATGGACTTGAGAGCTTTCTTTTCATCTACATTGATAGTTACCAAGGCTGATAGGGAATACTCTACCTTCAAGTTGACTGAAGAAGGGTTTACTGCTCAAGTTTAAAGGATAAGGATGCTAGTCCTTGATGATTCTCTACTTGGTCGGATTGCCATTTTTACGGCAAGTCTACGATGGCAGCTCGGGGACGCTGATACAGCTGACGAAGGTTGGGAAGATCATTGACAGGCTAACAGCAGTAAAGGACCCTGATGATCGATGGGTTCGTTGAATCTATTCATTGCCCATGGTTCAATGAAGGATCACATAGGATGTTGATGTACACACTAACTCGTATGGCTTGTAACAAATCAGGAAACCATGCAGTAGTCAGAAGTTGGACATATACTGTAATGGGGCTTATCTAAAGAGCTAAGGAGAGTTGGACTTGGATTGTGCTAGGCACATGCTGGACAGTTCTCATAAGCAAGCTTGTTACCTTATCCACAGCTGACACTAAGATCTAAACATTTCAAGGTTCATTTGGTAATGAGAATAAGCAAAAACCACTCTAGTTTGGAGAATCAATTGTAAATCAAAATGCATTGAAGAAGGTACACACGGGATTTGGATAAGATTATCAGCTGCTGTTGAACCACAAAGCCTCAGCCACAACTAAAGCTCAACCTGCACTGCGCATCACCACTCCTGATTGTTGCAAAATAATGGAATTCATTGAAGCTCAAATGCACACAATGCAAGATGCTGAATCACAGTCCAGATTGGAAGAAAGTTTAAGGACTCTGCAGGCATCTTGAATTCGGTTGTTCAGGGAGTGGGCGATTAAGCACTTAGGCATCAAGCTCGTGTGAAGACATCGCAGACATCGGTCGTCAAGCACAGAAGAACCTAACCTGGATCCCTAGATCACACTGAGACTCACATTGAGGAGACACCTGCTGAGGTAGTCAGCGGTCTCAACCTCTACCGTAAGATAATAGTGAGGACCAGCCAAGATAGGAGATTAGGAGTTTTAGGATCTGTGCTGTTTTGCTATGACTTGTTGTACTCATTTGATCTATACTGAATTTAAAACTTTTATTTCATTTCTCTCTGAATTCATTTATCTAATCATTTGATATGCTTATTAACTGCTAGGATGTCTTTGATCTGATATACACATGAATTTGATTGCTCTGATAAACAATGTTATATGATTTCAACCCCAATGCTTATGTTCTTTAACATAGGGGAGGAATTGTTTTCTGCCTTTTGCCTTAACTGACAAAGGGGAGAAAAAATTATAACTTGATAATGCTTGTTGTTGCATTGTTTTTTATACACTGATGATTTTGATCTGATACCTGATAATGTAATAAATAATGTAATAATACTCTGATTTTGATAAATAGCACTTGTACTGTTATGCTCTGATCTGATGTGACTTTATCATTGGAACAAAACATCTAACATCGATTACACAATCGATTCATATAAGTCTGCACATAATTTACTGAAAAGTGTTTTTAAAAGAATCGATTGACAAATTGATTAGTTTATGTAGTTTCAAGATTAAAGAAAAACAAGACTCGCGATAATTGATTGGCAAATCGATTAGGCATGTTTTATAACTTTAATAAATCGATTGGTAAATCGATTTAGTAGTTGTTTTTTCAGAAACTATATAAACTGTCTTTCAATCTTTTTCTCACAACTGTTAAAACTTTGATAAAAAATCTCAATACATTTTTGTTAACAATCTGATACTACTTTTTCAGATCAAAACCAAAAGATTATCCATAATCATTGAGAGAGCTGAAAAAGTATTCTTGAGAGAAAAGACAATGTTCCATGAACAATCCTTGAATATCCAGATTCGTGAGAAGTCACATTGATCAAGATTGAAGACTTCTTTTTGTTCTTCTTTATTCAGTTTGTAATAATACTTTGAAAAGAACGAAAGCGAGAAGCCAGCTTGAAACTGGTGGCTACTTCTTGGGTGAGAGAGCTCAACAAGAAGGAGTCGTCTTTGATTCTATGTTAGACTGCTGAGTGTCTACAAGGATCAGAGGGTGATCAATAGGAAAGAGATCATTAGAGATAGATAGGTTTCGGGGATGAAACTGGACAAATTGTAATCGATCTTTCTATGGAGAAGAAAATCTGAAATCCGATTGGATGTCAGGACTGGATGTAGGTTGTCTCGTTGACAACTGAACCAGGATAAATTCTTGGTGCAATCTTCTCTAACCTTAACTCCTTTAATTTTCTATCTTGCAATATTGTATGTGTGATTAATATTAGATGCATGTTAAAATATTCTGTGTTAGGTAATATTGTTTAAACTGGAAATTTGACTCGCATGCATCTTGGTTAATCTCTTATCAATCTACTTGTAATTGCTAATCTTGTATGCCGCAATTTAATTCCGCTGTGTGTATGAAATTGATTTAATTCTTAAAGAACTGATACATTCCGATTATTTCGAGTCATAATAATCAACATAATTCTCTTTTGAAGTAAGTAGAATCAAATCTTGATGTATGTAAAATTCTCCCTTGAAGTTTATGAAGAGAATGAGTGGTGGTCATTACAAATAAAGTAAATAAGAAAAAAAAGTATTCTCTCAAACAAAATAACTATTGTAACGCCCCAATTTCTCATTATCTTATTTTTAAATAGGATAATGATACGATATTATTTTTTATTATATGTGTTAATATGTGTTCTAATTTCTTTAGGTGTGTCTGTGTGTTTGCTTTAAGTAATTGATTTAAATTTATTAATATTAACCATATTTAACTTACAAAAAAAATAAATAAAATAAAATAAAATAAATAGATATGTATATTGATATAAATATAATAATACCAGGAGTTAGCTCTAATTAGAATGGATAATAATAATAATAATAATAATGTAATAATAATAATAATAATAATAATAATATTATTATTATTATTATTATTATTATTTTTTAATAACTTAGGCTATTATGTAATATATATATACTATATATATATATATATATATATATATATATATATATATATATATATATATATAGCCTTCCAAACAACCAAGCCCCCATCCCAATCAGAGAGTATCGCATAGGAGCCGCATTCCAATTTCAGCAAAATTAGGATTTGCAATTCCATTAGCCGCATTCCAAATTCACTTCCAATTTCATCAAATTCCCATTTGTATCCAATTTCCAATTCAAATCCCAATTCCAATTTCAATACCAAATCATATAAGGTATGTTTCACTAATTCCATCAATTAGCTTTAATATTTAATACATGTTTTGTTAGTACAATAGGATAAGTAATACAATATATATATATATAGATGAAAGTTAAGAAATTGAAAACCACGAACCCAAAATAAATTTGTATAGCCATGATTTTGAGTCTTTACTTGGAGTTTTAGAAGCCTTGCCTTGTCTGTCAACAAATGGATTATTGCTATATAAGAATTGTTGTTATACAGACTTCCAGAAAATAAGTTAGTAGCTAAGCCATTAGATGCAATTGATTTCTAAAGGGAATTATTGGAGGAAAACTCACTGAAGTAAGTAATTAGTTCCGATAAGGAAGCATACGATTCATACAAATTGCCGTGAAATCAAAATAAGGCAGAGAGGCAAATTCATTCTTTCACCTAAATGGTTTAATCTATTTGATTATGTTATAAAATTAAGTATAGTCAATAATAAGTAATAATTAATTATTATTATTTGCGTTCATGTGATATATATATATATATATATATATATATATATATATAAATATATTTATAAATCAAAACTATATATATAATTATATAGACATAATATAAGTTCTTTTTATCATACTTTGTTAAATAAAATTTGATTATAGTTATATGTGTGGTTAACGGTATTAAATATATTTTTGAATTATATTACTATGCATTAATGTATTATTAGATAAAGTATCAATGTAGTATTAATAAACTAATTAATTACCTATTGGAGCAAGTTACTAATTTGTAATTGGTTGTTGCGTTCATTTATTCTCGCTCGGAGACTGTTAGAGACGGTGGTTGGCAAAGACGTGACAGATTAAATCAGCAGATCGGCTTCGTTAGGAAAAATCTTCAGCTAAGGTAAGGGGTGAGATGAGGTTCGATTTTATGAGTATAAAATAACGTGAGATAAACATGAATATTGAAATTTCCAGATGTTCATTCGGGGCTTACTACGTATTGTTGAGCCCTATTGAGTAATAATAATTAATTAATAAAATATGAATGGTAATAGTGAGGATTAAAATATGATTCAGCAACCTATAGAATTGCCGTGAAATTATTTATATCAAGATTGTATGCCGTCTAATTTTATGAATATTATGTTGATTGTTACTATGTGAATGATATGTACTGGAGTATTATTGCTACTTGAATGAAATTGTGATATCACTTGAATATTCCACTGTTTGACCTTTTATTTGTGATTGATATTGTGAGTAGTGCAAACCAGAATATTGGATTTAATTGTGATTGACTGATATATATACATAATGATGAATGTTGTGAAGTCAAACTGAAATTTGTTGAGTTGTGATTTTGGAGTTAAAACTATTTTGTCATCATAAAGGGAGGGTTTGACAAACCTAGTGATTCAGGGAAGTACAACTGAATGAGCATGATCGTGGAGGGATATAGTCGAACTATAAGGTAAGACTGATATACCATAGGGGTACCTCTAGTGGGGAATTCCTAAGTGGATTAGTGGGTTATTCCCTAAGGCCAGGAGCTACCGTGCAACACAAGAGTACCCCGACCGTTGCATATATGTGTCTTGGGTTGAGTTGAGGGGATCTATGAGGACTTGGCCATTCATAAATTGTACGTCCACTCTTGTAGTGGCATAGTATCATGCCTCCTAACCAAGTACTTCAGAGTAGAATGGTACCAAATGATGACGTATAGAGTATAGAACATGCATAGCATTTCATCCTTGTGATTATCTTATTGTGAATGAATTTGATAAACCGTTGATATTATACACTTGACTGTTTTTTAGGTTGTGATAATTTGATTGTGTAAGACCCATAATTTTAAGGTACCATTTATGTATTTTTTGGTGTATTTTGGATTTTGGCTCTAAGGCTTTTAAGCCAAAGTTAATAATATTTTGGGGTTTTATAATCAAAAAGATATTTTGATGCCAATTAAAAATTCTCGTCGATAAATAAATTGAAATTAATTGCGGTGATCCTTTACGGATAATTTAATGTGTTCGGGTGAAACGGTAATTTAACAAATATCTAGATGTTTTGAGATATTTGTTAAGTTATATTTATTATCTATATATGTTTGATTTGGAGGGAAAAAGAAAGGAAAACTAGAAGGAAGGAAAAGGAAAAGAAAATAGTATAAAAGGAAGGAACGAAAAAGGAAGAAAGGAAAAACAAAGGAAAGAAAAAGAAAGGAAAGAAAATCGCCAATTTCCATCTCCTTCCTCTGAACCGTGAACCGATTTCCCTCCTTCTCCCGTTTTCATTTTCGTCGCTTTCTTTTCTTCAAAACTAGTAACCCAAGGTTGGGTGAGAGCTAGAACAAGGATTTCGCAACTCCACTCTTCCTCTTTGATCCGAAAACGAAGAAAAACGGTATTTGAGATCCAAACACAAACCCCTCCGTTTCTTCTAGATCCAAGCTTCATTTCGCGAAGAGTTAGAAGGGAAAAGTTGCTCACTACCACGCCACGGTGCTAGGGGACCAATTTGGAGGCGACGTTACGAGCGAATATTTTACCGGTTTTACTCGCGGTACCGGAAACCCACGTTAAAGCTAACGTTAAGGTAAGGGCTCCTTCCAAACTTTTAGTTTGCATTTAGGGACTTATCTGTGATTGTGTGGAAAGGATCTTGTTAGGTTTGAGTATTGATGTGGGGAAAATGGATCTAAGAATTTATAGGTAAAATCTAGAGTTAGGTTTTGGTTATATTTGATGGATGTTTCGTGGAAAATGAACTTAACTCATTTGTGTATGATTATGGTAAATGAAATTTGATGTGTTATGTTGTGTTGATTTGTGTTCGTCGTATTTGACGTGTTCTAAGTTAATACCGAGGAAATTTGATGTGTTTTGGTGTGGATTGTGAATTGAATTTGATAATATGTTTTGAGTTGGTTTTGTTGTGAAATTTGAAAACCATTAGAGTTAAACGAGTATTAAAAATGAGGAATCTTTTAATACCTCGGTTTACTTAATGTGCATTTGAGGAAAATGTTTAAGTTAACTGGGCGTTGAGAATGGGGAATCTCTTAATGTCTCGGTTACTTAACTATCATTTTTGAAAATCGTTTCAGTAAATGAGTATTAAGAATGGGGAATCTCTTAATGTCTGGTTTACTGAATGTTTTGTGTGAAAATCGTTTAAGTCAAAAGTATATATTAAGAATGAGGAATCTCTTAATATGTCTGTTTGCTTAACGTTTTGTTTTGAAAATCATTAAGATAAATCGGTATTAAGAATGGGGAATCTCTTAATGACTTATTTATTTAATGTTGTTTTGAAAATCGTTTAAGTTAACTGGGCGTTAAGAATGGGGAATCTCTTAATGTCTTGGTTACTTAATGGTTGCTGTGAAAGTCGTTTAAGTTAAATGGGTATTAAAAATGGGGAATCTTTTAATATCTGCATTTGCTTAACGATTGTTGTGGATGGAGTCTGTGTATGCTCATGCATTTCATTTTGGTAAATTGTGTTGACCCGTGATAGGTGACACCTTGGTAATTGTACTGACCCGTGATAGGTGGTACGTTTACGATTTACGTTTTTGGTGAATTGTGCTGACCCGTGATAGGTGGCACCTCGGTAAACAGTACTGGTCTGTAAAAGGGCGTTACGTTTACGATTCACGCTTTTTCTTTTAGTAAATCGTGTTGACCCGTGATAGGTGACACCTCGGTAAACTGTACTGACCCGTGATAGGTGGTACGTTTATGATTTACGCATTTTAGTAAATCGTGCTGACCCGTGATAGGTGGCACCTCGGTAATTGGTACTTTGGCCTGCGATAGGCGGTACAATTATGATTTACGGCCCTTCGAGGAGGGTTTTGGTTTGGAATTCCGAGTCCATACATTTTGGCATATACGCATTGCATTAGGGTGCTTGGCACGCGAGTCGTATTTGATTTGAGTTTATGATTGAGTGATTTGAATTTTGAATTATCGTGGTAATTACGTTGAAGGTGCTAAGTGTTATGTGTTGGTTATTGGGTGTAAGTATGATGGTTATCGAGATCCCAATTGTTGTGGTAATCGCGTAGGAATTGCTAAGTGTTGGGTTGTGGACTTGATTAGGAATGACTTGAGTTAATTCATGAATTTTTGGAAAAATGATCAGGGAAATCGATTTCCCAATCGATTGGATGGTAAACAAGGACTTGGCCAAATGGACAAAATCGATTAGCCAATCGATTTTGTAATCAGTTTTCGAAAATCATTTACGAAATCGATTGCCCAATCGATTGGGCCTTAAGTCAGGGACTAATCCATATTCGACCAAATCGATTGGGAATCGATTGGCTTAAAACCTGGGGCTCAGTACTCACTCAATCGATTGCCAAATCGATTGATTCAGCCCAGGATTCTGTTTTCATTAAAAAACCTTCACCCCAATCGATTTCCCAATCGATTGGCTCAGTGAAAATCCTCAGTTTGAGTTAGATGATTGATTACTCATTAACTTATCCATGTCTTGATTTGTTATGTGTTAATTAGGAGATTGAGAACTTCATTTTACTTTCATTTTAATTGGCAAAGTATTGTATGAACTTTCCGCATATTGAAAATCCTGTTAAGGTGCACGCTTAGTTGAAAAGTTATTTTGAGCATTTAAAAACTTAATTGCTATGTGTTAAATGTTATTTTTTTTGGTTGGTGACCCTTTACAATTATTGTGGAAATCTGGGCCTTGCCCTCAGATGAGAGTCAGGACGGTCCTACCGGTTCGTACCCTACGGACGGGAATGGAGATGAGAACGCTTGACTGCAGTTACGTTAGGAGGATCTCACGGGGCGCGTGGAGATACTCAGGGGTGTATAGCTTTTGGTAGGATGATCAGATTAGGATGATGTATAGGGAGTAGGTGTCCTTCTTTTTGGATTGGAGTATTTTTAGTTTGGAAAACTGTACTTATACTAATATTGTCAGTTTGACATCTTCTTTGAATGGGTTCCATGTACCATTTGTTGTTGTGTAAATGTTTGGATTTATAATTGGAGAAACTTTTCCGCTGCTTGTAAATTATAATGACTCAATTATTTATCCAAAGGCATTTCTTGATTTAATTCTTTGTTTGTCTTTAATTACTTTTAAAAAAAAAAATATACCCTCGCTTTGAAAAACCGGGTGTTACAGATTGCTTGCGGGTTCTCCTCGTGTATTTTATACTGTTATATAATTTCGATACTCACCCCCTCGTTGTTTGTGTTTGGCGTTTGCGATGGACGCAGACGAGTTGTAAGTTGACTAGTACCATCAGGAGACGCGGAAGTCATCATGTCTTGGAGACCTTTATTATTATGCATTGTGTTGATGTTATTTTGAGTATTTTTATTTTGGAAATTCCCGCTCTGAGAGTGACATCGGGTTGGAACCACATTTGCACTTAATTTAACACATACGTATGTGTACTTCTAAAAAGATTTTGTTGTCCGATATTGTGATTTCAAGTTGTTAAATTTGATGGAACATTTGAATCTATTCGACGTGTTCGTGATTATGTGATACTTTTTACCTTAAGAAAAAAAAAATGTTTGAAAGTTTATATTTATTTAATTGTTTCGAAATAATTTCATTGTTTAGAAAATAAGGAAATTTTTTTTGGGGTTTAGAGTTTCACAACTACCCTTCTCTCAAATATTTCTTCTTCTCAGTTTCTCTTAAAGCTAACCATAAGCTCCTCATCTCCCACAATTTTGTGTAAAGTATTCAAATAATATTTTAAATTATATCTTAAATAAATAAACATAACAGTCCATTTGTTGTTATTTATAAGCAAAACAGAACTAACAAAATTTTATGTATTTGGTCCAATTTGAAATAAATACATCAATTTTTATTTGCTCATTTTTACTTATAAATATAAACGAAAATAGTACTATATATGTCAATATTTAATTGTCTATTTTAGAACAGTTTCCTAAAATATCAATTTATTTTTATTATCATAATATCATGTCTATTTATAGTTATTATTGACACACAATTAAAGAAAATAAAAAAAACTACCTATTTTTTTTTACTAAAAATTACCACTTTGAAAGTCATTTGATAGACTTGTCTGTGTATTTTATAGTGTAACTAAAATTGACATAAGCTCCGATAAATTAACTCCTGAAGAAGACTTATATAGTATCAATTTATTTTCTCTATCACTTCAAGTTTCTGTATCTTGCATAGAGACATGACAAGAGTCTTGGTATTATTCCTACTTCAAGTAAGCTTCTTCGTAAAACAATTTTTTTTATTTAATCCATAAACAAAGTGGTATATTCTTAGTTAATGCTTGCATAACTTATATATTAATTTGAAAAATATTAATTCATAATTTCGAAAGATTAGGTTAATAAAAAAATTTAAAAAAAATTAGGAAGATTCTAATTTTTAATAACCTAATTAATTTATTTATTATCATTTTAGCATTTATAGTTAATTAAAAAAGTTATTCATTTAATTTTTCATACATAAAAAATGTATTAAAATGAATAATTTTTTTGCTTCATTTAAGCGAGGATGGGTAGGGGTTAAAGAAGAAAGGTGGGCATGGGTTGGGGTTGGGGTTGGGGTTGTGGCTGATGATTGATGGTGATGATGTTGGTGTTTAAGATTATCAAACTCTTTAGTAATATTTATTAGTTATTTCAATTATTTTATGTTATAATTTCTTTTATTAAATAATCAATATATAATACATAGTTTAAACATGATATTCATATCACTACTAGAAAAATCCATTTTAACTGTCATACTTAGCGTCGACCCCCGACTTCGGCACTAGTTAGCGTCGGTCAAGTAAACGCTAGTGCGTCAAATTGATTCGGTTTAGCAAGATAAAGTTTTGAAAATTGATTTTAGACGACCAATTGGATTATGAATTTCATAAATATTTAAATAATAAGTGTTATTTGACTAAGTTTTAGTTATATATTAATAATTAAGTTTTTAAAATCCATAACAGAATTTATATTGTGATTATACTTGTTGAATTTGATATAGATCATTACAATTGTAATTAGAATGACTGGGAACATAGTACGATAGTATGAAAGACAACCTCCAACAAAATTGTTGTGTTGTTATGATTGGATTTATAAAACTAAGATTATATATGATACTATTTTTATATTTTTATAGAAGGACCGCAGATGATTCTGGTAGTTCACAATAATTGTACAGACCGAGCACCAACCACTTTCTCTAGATGCTAAGGTTATAATTTTATGCATTTTAACCTTGCTAATCTAACAAAAAAAAAATGATCACTCATCTATACTACACATGCACCTGTCACCCATCTTTTATTGAAGTGGTTTGTTTAAAGCTCTTTTCTTGAAATTTGAACAACGTATATAAATATAACATGTTTGGATTCGGTTATTAAAGAGTTATTCAGGTAAACCTAGTCGAAAA
Source organism: Cicer echinospermum (assembly GCA_002896215.2). Classification (NCBI taxonomy): domain Eukaryota; kingdom Viridiplantae; phylum Streptophyta; class Magnoliopsida; order Fabales; family Fabaceae; genus Cicer; species Cicer echinospermum. The sequence continues at coordinate 12,225 of PGTU02005295.1, forward strand.
TGTACAATAATCTAGGCTTGAATGTTTAGTGAGTAGAATGGATAATTTGAGTTTTATGAGGCTACATATGGCATTTTATAGAGCAACATTAGAACCGTTGTATCACTAGAGTATTAGTAAAAAATAAGTTTAGATACACTAGTAGGTGTTTGTATGACTCTGCTATGTTTTTTATAAAATACGTGACTTTTATGTGATAAATTGTATGATAACTTGTGTTGATTATTATGAATGTCCTTTTTTTGATGTGATACCAATTGTTTTACACATGCAAAATGAACTATACTTTGATCTAATATATCACATGTGTCTGATGTACTACATGAAATGTGAAAATATGTTATATCAAACCCATTTCAATAACGATCTCCAGATTATTGAAGGCACACTAACACAAGTACTATCGGATTTGAATACAAAGGTTTGGAATTTCAGTAGTTGCTTCTAACAAGTGGACTATAAGAATGACTATCACACTCTAAGAAAAAAACTTAGAAAATGTTTCTCATTTGATCAAGTGTTTCTCTCTTTAAACTTTAAGATGAATTTGAAATTTTGAGGTTGAGTTATTCTACTCTTTTATAATTTTTTGATGATCTTCTCTTTAACTTTGAGTATCTATTTATAAATAAATTTAGGACTTCAATTTAGTCTTTGTTTAATTTTGAATTGCATCTTCACTCATAGTTTGGTCAACAATGATCTTATTCAAAAATTATTCTAAACAAAATGCTTTTTGATAATATGTTCTTTAACCAATTCTTTATTCCATAATCCAATCTAAGCAGTTCTTCTAGATTGACTCTGTTCATTATTTGTTTAGATTGAATTTATAAATTCCTCATATTGATTATATTCGTATTTGTTGAGACTGAGTTTGTAAAATCTTCAGATTGATACGGTTCATATTTTGTTCAGATTGAGTTTGTAAATTCTTCAGATTGATTATGTTCGTATTTTGTTCAGGATGAGTTTGTAAATTCTTTAGATAGATATTGTTCATATTTTGTTAAGATTGTTTTCACGAATTCTTCATATGAAACTTCCTTCTTATTGCTTACTTTGATCTAGCGGAAACATAGGGTTGGACCGGTTCTTGAACTTTCACAACTAGGAAAATGACTAAGTCAAATTCAGTATTTATGTTCTTTGTCAAAATTTGAATGATGTCTTTGCAAATAATAAATATATGTTCTGGTGAGTGTTTCTTCTGGCAAACAGTTCTTGATCATATCTTCAATGTCGAGAGCAAATGTGAAACCCTCGTTTAATCAATTCGATCGCTTAGATGAGTCTCGTGATGAGTCGGGTGTGTCTATATATTAGGATGTGGTCGCAAATGTGATTGTTCATCCCCTTGCATTGTGAGATAATATCGTCTCGTCACCAAGTACTATTGAATAGTTTTGGTATCACATGACATTTAACTAATGTATCTAGTGAGCATTCCATTGCCATGTCATTATTCATACTTTTGTTTGTCTTTGGATTTGTGATAAAATTAGTTATGATATACTAATTAATCCTCATATTTAGTTTGCTAACCACCATTGTATTTGTTTAATAGGTCTTAGATTACAAATATGGGTTTAGTTTGGCCTTAATTTCCAAATATTATTAATTTTTAGGATTTCTCACTTTGACTTTTCTCTCTTCCGCATAGCATATCTAGATATACTATATCAAATTTAGGCATTCCTCACGTGCGTTAAAATCTAAGACAAATTATTATAATTTTCTATTTCACAAGGTTAATAATCCTCACGTCATTCAAATCTTATAATTTTGTATTTCACAAGTTTAATAATCCTCATGTGCATTAAAATCTAAGACAAATCATTATAATTTTGTGTTTCACAAAGTTAAAGTTAATATTCCTCACGTGCATGCATTAAAATCTAAGACATATCATTGTAATTGTGTATCACAAGGCTAATAATACTCATGTGCAAATGATAATAATTCTCACGTGCATTAAAATCTAAGATAAATCATTATAATTTTGTGTTTCACGAGGTTAATCAAATTTTGCTTAAATTATGGAGAAACGAGCAATCCAAGTTATTGCGTCATTGTTGCTAAAAGCACAAAACCTCTCCTTACCAAATTGAGAAAATTTTACCCCCATACCTCCGCATTTTACTTAAAATATCTATTTTACCCTTTTCATTTAAAAAAAAATCAAATTTTATTACTATCCCACAAAATTTACATAACACAAATGTATTTTAAAGAATTTGAATTTTGCGTTTCAAAATTTTTTTTTGTGATGTTTCTTGGAACATAAATATTTTCATAAAATTAAGACGGATAATTTTCACATAGTAATGAAAACAAATGTATCTAGACAAGAGCTTCATAGAGATTTAATCAACACAACTTTCTTCTTAACCGTGATTAGCTTTTTCATCATGGAACAAAGTTACTGTGTTTGTTGATGATATGTTTTATTAGCTTTACACAAGTAGTTACTATCATCCTATGTGATGAATGGTTAAGCACAACTTAACTTTCATTCAATTCAATGTTACTCCTAAGAGTCATCAAATGAAAATAATTTATTGGTAACTAAACATCTCTAGTGAAGTCATGGAAACTATAATAAAATTATAACCTTACTCTAACAGTTGCCGTGAAACCCTCGTTTAATCATTTCAACCACTTAGATGAGTCTCGTGATGAGTCGGATGTGGTCTTAAATATTAGGATGTGGTCTTAAATGTGATTGTTCATCCACTTGCATTGTGAGATAATATCGTCTCGTCACCAAGTACTGTTGAATAGTTTTGGTATCACATGACATTGAAGTAATGTATCTAGTGAGCATTTCATTGCCATGTCATTATTCATACTTTTGTTTTTCTTTGGATTTGTGATAAAATTAGTTATCATATACTGTTGTTTTTGAAAATCGGAAAGGTTTGAAAACAATTTATGCCACCGAAAATATTACTGGGTTGAGTCGCAGACTAGGTCGCTCTCTTTAAGACGTTTAGAGGCACTTCCCAAAATTGTGCAAGGCAGACTATCAACCACGAAGTCCCCAGGATAAAACAGCCCAGATTCACTGTATCGGAGTTCTACTGCACTGTAGAAAACCGTTCTAGAATTACACCCTCTGTATGGCAGTCGGATGACTGACACTCTAATATAGCACGAAGGCTACTCAAGAAAATAAGAAGAAGAAGAAGAAGAAAATTAGGGTTAGAATTACACCCTCTGTTTAGGGTTTGAATTAAACAGAACATTGACTTTGACTTTGTGGATGGCAGTTTCATAACTTGTGACATAACGCAAGCAATTAGTTAATTAAAATAAATAATTAATTTTCATGTGTTTAAAAACTTTAATACAAACCAAACCAAACCGGGCCGAGCCGGCCGGACGGGCGGGCGGCAGTGGCGGCGCGCGCGCGTGTGGTGGTCCATTTGCTTGCGTTCTCCCTCCTTCACAAAATTGCGGTGCCCCTTGGGGCCCAATCCAATTGTGAAACTAACACCTTATAAAGGTTATAAATGAGTGTGTTCCCTCCTATGTGGCACTTCTCATTTTTCAATTTACAACATTAAAAGCCATCATCAATGCCATTTATCTTCCATCATTTCCAACAATCCCCCACTTGAATTTAAAAATAGATTCTTGAATAGCGTCAAACGCTTCTATAAGATTGTGCATAAACAAAGGTATCTTTCGACTTGAACCTTTGCATAGCGAGTAGGATTCAGATTCAACAAGACTAACTCGTAGTTTTGAACTCTATCTCTGACATCAAACCCACACACAACCTTTTCATTAGGTGTATTCTAAAAAGCTCGTGCATTTAGGGCCATGCACGTGTATCCCAGTCTAGTGAACGCTCTAGGAATTCTGCTTCGAAATTCCATAGGAAGCGGCCCCCACTTCCACATTCACGTAGGTGAGTCTATCAAGAGTACTCCTGTAGCCACTAAGTACCCCACTCCATATAGAGTATAGATCTCATTAAGAGTTTCTATTATCTCATCCTTTTATCGCTTCAGGAATCATGCTTCTCATATAAAACATAGCATGTTCATCTCATATCACTATGACTTGTTATTACCCATTGAACCTAACTCTTGGGATCTCCAGTCTTTTAGGTCGGGTTACCATCATAAGTGACTCATTTATCTATAGGCAATAGTCCCATCCTTTTGGATGTATTTTGGACTTTCTCTCTAGCTAATCCTTTCGTCAAAGGATCAGCTAAATTTTCATCAGTGCGTACATGATCCACAATAATAGCTCCTTTCGAAAGTAATTCTCTAACTGTGTTGTGCTTACGACGTATTTGTCGTCTCTTACCGTTATAATAACGATTCTCAATTTTTGCAATAGCCGCGGTACTATAGTAGTGGATCAACACAACTGGTAACGGCTTATCCCATAAAGGGATTTCTGCTAGCAAGCATCTCAACCAGCTTGCTTCTTCACTAGCATTAGCTAGTGCTATCATTTCAGACTCCATAGTGGACTGAGCCAATATTGTCTGTTTCTTCGATTTCCATGATACATCACCACCGGCTATGCTGAAAACATAGCCACTGGTTGCCTTGGAGTCATCTGATAAGGTGTTCCAATCAGCATCACTGTATCCTTCAAGGACGGCAGGAAATCTTTGATAATGTAATCCAAGAGTCATGGTCCTTTTAAGGTATCTCATGACTCTTTCGATAGCGTGCCAATGCTCCATACTAGGTCTACTAGTAAACCTGCACAACAATCCCATGACATAGGCAATGTCGGGTCTAGTACAATCAGTGGCATACCTGAGGCTGCCAATGATGCTCGCATATTCTGTTTGTCTAACACCTTCACCAGAGTTCTTGAAAAGTTTCACACTTGGATCATATGGTGTGCAAGCAGGTTTACAGTCCAAGTAATCATATTTCTTTAGGATCTTTTCAATATAGTGAGATTGATCCAAAGAAATTCCCTTTTCTGACCTAGTAATCTTGATTCCAAGGATTACACTTGCTTCTCCGAGGTCTTTCATATCAAAGTTGTTGCTCAACAGTGATTTCACATTATTCACAGCATGAATGTTTGAGCCAAATATGAGTAAGTCGTCTACATAGAGACATAAGATAGTGCAAATGTCATTTTCATATTTGTAGTAAACACATTTGTCATTTTCATTTACTTTGTAGTAAACACTTTCATTCACTTTCATAGATAAACTTTTTTATTAAAATGAAATATTTTTGCTTCATTCAATGAAGGGTAAGAAAGAATTTTTTTATATTGTAGCAGATAATAGGTGATAATTTTGGTGTAGCAGCCTAGTTGGGATGTCTTAGCTATCATTTGAAGCTTTCGCAAACTAATTTTTCCATAACAAATGGAGGGTACAAAGGAATTATTTCGAAAGGTGGGTGGGTACAAAGTAATTTAATAAAGCAAATAAAAGTGATCAATTTTATGAACTACTTTGATAATATAAACTAAAACATTAATTGATTTGAAATACCAAACATACTAGAAGAATTAGAGGCAGAAATATTGTTAAATCCGTAAACATACTTTTATTTAATTTTTGTATGTATATTGTTACATCGATAAAAATAATTTTAGTAATTTTAACTCTGGCAACAATCCTTTATTACATATATATGCAAGGAATGCATAGTGAGAGCGAAAGTGTAAACCTAGGCAGGGGATGGGCTGGGGATGAAAGAGTGATGGTGACGATGTTTGTGGCGTTTGTGGTGTTTTGTTGTGCTTATGATCCAAATCCTCCTCATAACTAGTGGACAATGAGATAGTTGTAGTATCAAAGGGAAAGGGTGGACGAGTAGGGGCTAAAGAAGGAGCATGGACATGGCCATGGTTTGGGCTGGGGATGGGGCTGGGGATGAAGAGTGATGGTGACGATGTTGTGGCGTTTGTGGTGTTTGTGGTGTTTGTTGTGCTTATGATCCAATCCCTCCTCATAACTAGTGGACAATGAGATAATTGTAGTATCAAAGGGAAAGGGTGGACGAGTAGGGGCTAAAGAAGGAGCATGGACATGGCCATGGGTTGGGGCTGGGGATGGGGAAAGTTGGTGATGATGATGGTGACGGTGATGATGGTGTTTGTGTTTAAGATTATCAAACTCTTTAGCAAACACTGCGTAGAAACTCACTTGAAGTAGGATTAATACCAAAACTCTAGCCATGTCTCTATGCAAGATAAAGTAACTTGAAGAGATAGAGAAGATATATTGATACTATGAAACTATCTCAAGGGAGTTAATTTATAGGAGCTTATGTCAATATTCATTATAAAATCATACTATAAACTAAGCAAATTAGTCAGTCATTTGACTTCAAAGTGTTTATTTTCAGTCAAAATAAAAAAAGAGAGATAATTTATTTATTTCCATAATTTTTGTATCAATAATAACTACAAATATACATAATATTATATTAGTAAAAATAAAGCAACATTTCAGAAGACTATTTTAAAATAGACTTATATTCTATTTTGATAATATATTTAAGATAAAAATTTAAAATAATGTTTAAATACTTTACACGTTATTCTATTTTATATAATAAATATTTATTTTTATGCTTAATATTAGCAATTGTATAAAGTTAAAGTGATGTATAATATATTTAATATAACATATTTAATAAGTATATAATATATTAAAATATTAGTTTTATGTTTATATACATAACCAAATATTATATAAGCTTTTTTAAAAACAAAATTATTTAAACATATTACTCATTTTTAAAAGAACATTACATTTAACAGGACATGATAAATTATGATGTCTAACTTTCTATTAGAGAACTAGAGACATATCAACTCAAAACAAATATATGTTGTTGGCATACTGATCATAACATTTGGGCACATGTTTCTAACTTTTTAGTTTGGTATTTTAAAAGCTCTTTATAGCTTAGAATAATATTTTTAGTTTGTTCTAAACTTCGGGTCGAATTTGAATTATAATTTTATTATTTGTAGTTTGACCCTTGCTCGCTCTGTAAGTTATAACTTGAGCTCTAGATATCAGATTGGCGCATATGAGTAGGCGTTGGAAAGTTAAAAATCAGAGCTATAACTTTTGTGTTGGAATAAAAGCCGAATGACGAAATCTACTATGCCTAAATTATAGAATTCATAATCTGGACTTTTGTAATAATTTTAACTAGCGAGTCACTTGTTTTTAAACCCTAAAGCCCAATATCGAGTACTATATTGGCAATTTTGTTTCTTTTCAATATTGGCAATTTTGTTTCTTGGCAATATCGAGTACTATATATTGGCAATATTGGCAATTTTGTTTCTTGGCAATATCGAGTACTATATATTGGCAATTTTGTTCTTCGTGTTTTGTTGCTCTACAGGTTGGATAGGCTTGTTTGCGATCACATAAGCACGTTGCTAGTAAAAAAAACCCACTTTGTAGGCGACTATCTCGGATTGCCCCCAAATTTAGATAGAAAAAGAAACTTATAATGGCACACGACGCTCAAAATCTCAAATTCCTACGTTTAGACCCTTTTTGTAAGACCCATAATTTTAAAGTACACTTTATGTATTTTTTATGTATTTTTGGATTTTGGCTCGGAGGCTTTTTAGCCAAAGTTAATAATATTTTGGAATTTATATGATCAAAAAGTTACTTTGATGCCGATTAGAATTACTCGTCGATAAATAAATTGAATTAAATGCGGTGAATCTTTTACGAAGAATTTTTATGCGTTACGGGTGAAATGGTAATTTTTAATGAATATGAAGATATTTGTTAAGTTACAATTAGATATATATATATATATATATATTTATGTATATATGTTTGTTTGGAGAGAATAGAAAGAAAGGAAATTAGAAGGAAGGAAAAGGAAAGAAAAGGTTATATAAAGGAAAGAAGGAAAAAGAAGAAAGGAAAAACAAAGGAAAGAAAGAGAAAGGAAAGAAAACCAGAATTTTCCATCTTCCTCTCCTCCCTGCGCGAGAACCCATTCTCCCTCCTTCCTCCATTTTCGTTTTTCTTCGCTTCCTTTCTTCAAGATTAGAAACCCAAGGTTGGTGGGTGATAGAACAAGGATTTCTCAACTCCACTCTTCGCCTCTTTGATTCGAAAACGAAAAAACGGTATTAGGGATTCAAACACAAACCTCTCCGTTTCATCTAGATCTAAGCTTCGTTTCGCGAAGAGTTAGAAGGGAAAGTTGCTCACTACCACGCTACGGTGCTAGGGGATCAACTTGGAGGCGACATTGCGAGCGGAGATTTTTACCGGATTTTACTCGCGTACCGGAAACGCACGTTAAAGCTAACGTTAAGGTAAGGGCTCCTTCCAAACTTTTAGTTTGCATTTAGGGACTTATCTGTGTTGTGTGGAAAAGAATTTTGTTAGGGTTGGAGTATTGATTTGGGGGAAAATGAATTTAAGACTTTTATGGGTAAATCTTAGAGTTAGGTTTTGGTTATATTTGATGGATGTTTCGTGGAAAATGAACTTAACTCATTTGTGTATGATTATGGGTAAATGAAATTTGATGTGTTTGAGTGTTTATGTTGTGTTGATTTGTGTTCGTCGTATTGACGTGTTCTAAGTTAATACCGATGAAATTTGATGTGTTTTGGTGTGGATTGTGAATTGAATTTGATAAAATGTTTTTGAGTTAGTTTTGTTGTGAAATTTTGAAAACCATTAGAGTTAAACGAGTATTAAAAATGGGGAATCTTTTAATATCTCGGTTTACTTAATGTGTGTTTGTGAAAATCGTTTAAGTTAAATGAGAATTAAGAATGGAGAATCTCTTAATGACTCGTTTACTTAATACTTGTTTTGAAAATCGTTTAAGTTAACTGGGCGTTAAGAATGAGGAATCTCTTAATGTCTTAGTAACTTAATGTTTGTTTTGGAAAATCATTTAAGTTAAATGAGAATTAAGAATGGGGAATCTCTTAATGTCTCATTTACTTAATATTTGTTTTGAAAATCGTTTAAGTTAAATAAGTATTAAGAATGGGGAATCTCTTAATGACTCGTTTACTTAATATTTGTTTTGAAAATCGTTTAAGTTAACTGGCGTTAAGAATGGGGAATCTCTTAATGTCTTGGTTACTTAATGTTTGCTTTTGAAAATCGTTTAAGTTAAATGAGACTTAAGAATGGGAATCTCTTAATGACTCGTTTACTTAATATTGTTTTGAAAATTGTTAAGTTAACTGGGCGTTAAGAATGGGGAATCTCTTAATGTCTTAGTTACTTAATGTTTGTTTTGGAAAATCGTTTAAGTCAAATGAGAATTAAGAATGGGGAATCTCTTAATGTCTTGTTTACTTAATATTTATTTTGAAAATCGTTTAAGTTAAATAAGTATTAAGAATGGGGAATCTCTTAATGACTCGTTTACTTAATATTTGTTTTGAAAATTGTTAAGTTAACTGGGCGTTAAGAATGGGGAATCTCTTAATGTCTTGGTTACTTAATGTTGGTTTTGCGAAAATCGTTTAAGTTAACTGGGCGTTAAGAATGGGAATCTCTTAATGTCTCGGTTACTTAATATTTGTTTTGAAAAACGTTTAAGTTAAATAAGTATTAAGAATGTGGAATCTCTTAATTACTTATTTACTTAATGTCTGTTTTGAAAATCGTTTAAGTTAAATGAGAATTAAGAATGGGGAATCTCTTAATGTCTCGTTTACTTATGTGTGTTTTGGTAAATCGTGCTGACCCGCGATAGGTGGCACCTTGGTAAATGGTACGGGTCCGTGATAGGCAGTACGTTTACGATTTACGTTTGGTAAGTTGTGCAGACCCGTGATAGGTGGCACCTCGGTAAACAGTACTGACTCGTGATAGGTAGTACGTTTACGACTTACGTTCCTTGGTGGATTGTGTTTGTCCGTGAGAGACTGCACAGGGGTTTGTCCGTGAGAGACTACGCCCTGGTTTAAGTTAAATGAGAATTAAGAATGGGGAATCTCTTAATGTCTTGTTTACTTATGTGTATTTGGTAAATCGTGCAGACCCGCGATAGGTGCACCTTGGTAAACGGTACGGGCCCGTGATAGGCAGTACGTTTACGATTTACGTTGATAAGTTGTGCAGACCCGTGATAGGTGGCACCTCGGTAAACAGTACGGACCCGTGATAGGTAGTACGTTTAAGACTTACGTTTCTTGGTAAATTGTGTTTGTCCGTGAGAGACTGCACAAGTGTTTGTCCGTGAGAGACTACACCCTGTTAAATTGTGAATTGTTGGTTCATTTTGTCTGTGTAGTATTGTGTTATAAGTGTTAAGTGTATGTTTTGGAATTTGGTGATAACATGTTTGATTGCAATACCATTTCGAAACCCATGATGTTGTAGTAATTGTGTTATAAGTGTTAAGTGCTATGTTTTGGAATTTGGTGATAGCATGTTTGATTGCAATACTATTTCGAAACTCAAGATGTCGTGGTGATTGCGCTATAATTGCTAAGTGTGATTGTTCGGATTTGTGTGTAAGTGTTGATTGGTTTTGAAACCCTTTAAAAAGCTGATTTTTGCTGTTTTCCTGTTGCTGTCGGATGTGTATTCGAATACAGAAAGTTGTATTCGAATACAGACATGCTGTTTTTGCCACTGACTTACTATGTAGTCGAATACAGATTGTTGTATTCGAATACAGACATGCTGTTTTGCTACTGACTTGCTGTGTAGTCGAATACAGACTGTTGTATTCGAATACAGACATGCTGTTTTTTTTTTGCTGAATGCTGAAACAGCCTTGTATTCGAATACAGAGATGCTGTATTCGAATACAACAATGCTGTTTTGTTAAAAACTTCATTTTTCAACCTTGTTTATGCATGTTTGGCATATGGAAACCCTTTTAAGCTGCATGCTAAGTTGAAAGATTATTTTGTGCATTTAAAACTTAAATGTTATGTGTTAACTGTTATTTTCGGTTGGTGACCCTTTACAACTATTGTGGAAATCTGGGCTTTGCCCTCAGATGAGAGCCAGGACGATCCTACCGGTTCGTACCCTACAGACGGTGTAAGACCCATAATTTTAAAGTACCATTTATGTATTTTTGGTGTATTTTGGATTTTGGCTCGGAGGCTTTTAAGCCAAAGTAATAATATTTTGGAGTTTTATAATCAAAAGATATTTTAATGCCGATTAAGATTTCTCGTCGATAAATAAATTGAAATTAACTGCGGTGAATCCTTTACGTAGAATTTAATACGTTACGGGTGAAATGGTAATTTAACAAATATCTAGATTTAAGATATTTGTTAAGTTATATTTATTATATATATTTATGTATATATGTTTGATTGAGGGGAAAGGAAAAGGAAATAGAAAAGAAGGGAAAGGAAATAGAAAAGAAAGGAAAGGAAATAGAAAGGAAAGAGAATAGAGGAAAGGAAAAAGGAAAGAAAACTAAATCCATCGTCTTCTTCCTCTGTGACCGTGAACCAATTCCTCCTTTCTCCCATTTTCATTTTCGTCGCTTTCTTTTTCTTCAAAACTAGTAACCCAAGGTTGGGGAGAGTTAGATCAAGGTTTTCGCAACTCCACTCTTCCTCTTTGATTCGAAAACGAAGAAAAACGGTTTTTTGAGATCCAAACACAAACCCCTCCGTTTCTTCTTGATCCAAGCCTTCATTTCTCGAAGAGATAGAAGGGAAAGTTGTTCACCACCACGCTACGGTGCTAGTGAACTAATTTGGAAGCGGCGTTGCGAGCGGAGATTTTACCGGAATTACTCGCGTACCGGAAACGCACGTTAAAAGCTAACGTTGAGGTAAGGGCTCCTTCCAAACTTCTAGTTGCATTAGGGACTTATCTGTGGTTGTGTGGGAAGGAATTTGTTAGGGTTTAATATATTGATTTGGGGAAAAACGAAACTAATGCGTTATGGGTAAAACCTTAGAGTTAGGTTTTGTTTATATTGATGAATGTTTCGTGGTAAATGAATTTGAAGTCATTGTGTATGATTACGAGTAAATGAAATTTGTGTATCTGGGTGTTATGTTGCGTTGATTTGTGTTCGTGTGTATTTGGCGTGTCCATACTTGATGGTTGTTAATTGGTATGTTTGTTGTGAATTATGGTTTGAATGTGAGGGTACGTTTGAGTTTGTTTCTGCGGAATTGAAAAACCATTAGAGTTAAACGAGTATTAAAAATGGGGAATCTTTAATACCTCGGTTTACTTAATGTGCATTTGCGAAAAATGTTTAAAGTTAACTGGGCGTTGAGAATGGGGAATCTCTTAATGTCTCGGTTACTTAACTATCGTTTTTTGAAAATCGTTTCGGTAAATGAGTATTAAGAATGGGGAATCTCTTAATGACTCGTTTACTGAATGTTTTGTGTGAAAATCGTTTAAGTCAAAAGTATATTAAGAATGGGGAATCTCTTAATATGTCTGTTTGCTTAACGTTTTGTTTTGAAAAATCATTAAGATAAATCAGTATTAAGAATGGGGAATCTCTTAATGACTTATTTATTTAATGTTGTTTTGAAAATCGTTTAAGTTAACTGGGCGTTAAGAATGGGGAATCTCTTAATGTCTTGGTTACTTAATGTTTGTTGTGAATGTCGTTTAAGTTAAATGGGTATTAAAAATGGGGAATCTTTTAATATCTGCATTTGCTTAACGTCTGTTGTGTTGAATGAAGTCGGTATACTGTTCATGCATTTTCATCCTTTTTGTAAATCGTGCAGACCCGTGATAGGTGGCACCTTGATAAATAGTACTTTGACCTGTGATAGGCGGTACATTTATGATTTACATTTTTGAAACCGTGCAGACCCGTGATAGGTGGCACCTCGATAAACGATACGGGCCGTGATAGGCAGTACGTTTATGGTTTTCGTTTTTTGGTAAATGTGCAGACTTGTGATAGGTGGCACCTTGGTAAATAGTACTTTGGCCTGTGATAGGCGGTACATTTACAATTTACGTTATTTTAGTAAACCGTGTAGACCCGTAATAGGTAGCACCTAGGTAAACGATACGGGCCCGTGATAGGCTGTACGTTTATGGTTTACGCTTTTTAGTAAATCGTGCAGACCCGTGATAGGTGGCACCTCGGTAATTGGTACTTTGGCCTGCGATAGGCGGTACAATTATGATTTACGGCCCTTCGAGGAGGGTTTTGGTTTGGAATTCCGAGTCCATGCATTTTGGCATTATACGCATTGCATTAGGGTGCTTGGCACGCGAGTCGTGGTTGATTTGAGTTGTATGATTGAGTGTTTTGAATTTGAGTCGTTGTGGTAATTGCGTTGAAAGTGCTAAGTGTTATGTGTTGATTTTTGTGTGTAAGTGTGATGGTTTGTAGAAACTAAGTCGAAACCAATTTGCCGTGGTAATCGCGTAGTAATTGCTAAGTGTTAGGTTGTGGCTTGATTAGGAAATGACTTGGGTTAATTCATGAATTTTTGGAAAAATGATCAGGGAAAATCGATTTCCCAATCGATTGGATGGAAGTCAGGACTTGGCCAATGGACAAAATCGATTAGCCAATCGATTTTGTAATCAGTTTTCGAAAATCATTTACGAAATCGATTGCCCAATCGATTGGCCTAAGTCAGGGACTCATCCATATTATCGACCAAATCGATTTGGAAATCGATTGGCTTAAAACCTGGGGTCAGTACCCACTCAATCCATTCCCAAATCGATTGATTCAGCCAGGATTCTGTTTTCATTAAAAAACCTTCACCCCAATCGATTTCCCAATCGATTGGCCCAGTGAAAATCCTCAGTTTGAGGTAGATGATTGATTACTCATTAACTTATCCATGTCTTGACTTGTTTATGTGTTAATTAGGAGATTGAGAACCTCATTTTACTTTCATTTTAATTGGCAAAGTATTGTATGAACTTTTAGCATATTGGAAATCTGTTAAGGTGCATGCTAGTTGAAAGATATTTTGAGCATTTAAATCTTAATTGCTATGTGTTAACTGTTATTTTTTTGGTTGGTGACCTTTACAATTATTGTGAAATCTGGGCTTTGCCCTCAGATGAGAGTCAAGACGGTCCTACCGGTTCGTACCCTACGGACGGAATGGAGATGGGAACGCGTGACTGCAGTTACGTTAGGAGGATCTCACGGGGCGCGTGGAGATACTCAGGGTGTATAGCTTTTTTGGTAGGATGATCAGATTAGGATGATGTATAGGGACTAGGTGTCCTTCTTTTTTGGATTAGAGTATTTTTAGTTTGAAAACTGTACTTATACTAATATTGTTAGTTTGACTTTTTACTTGAATGGGTCCCATGTACCATTTGTTGTTGTGTAAATGTTTGGATTATATTTGGAGAAACTTTTCCGCTGCTTGTAAATTATAATGATCAAATTATTTATCCAAAGGCATTTCCTGATTTAATTCTCTGTTTTATTTTAATTCCTTTGAAAAAAAAAAAATAAATACCCTCGCTTGAAAAACGGGGGTGTTACATTGTGGTATCAAAGCATAGGTTTGGTTTTCCTTGGGGGCTCTGGAACCTTGGTTATAGATTGTAGGTCGACCTATAAGTTGGGAGTTGTCATCTGATCATGCGTCGGTTTAGGTGACTTGAGTTGTCAAGTCCAATATATTTATTATGTGTGTTAGGTCGGACGTTAGTTGGAATTATTGAAGTATGTTAAGACTCTACTGGATAATGGTTTTTATAGGAAACCATGCCGCCAAGAAGGAATGACCTCCGAGAGCCAACGCGATAGGAATGACCAAATGGCGGAGGCTATGAATAACATGGCTGCTTCTGTGCTGCACAGACTGCTGCCAAGTACAGACCAAGGATCTGAAAAGAGGGGAAGAGAGATCCGTGCTGCAGAGTCAAGAAGGGTTAGAAGACTGTCCCTCGTTACAAAATCGTCCTAAGTTATAAGGGGATGTAAAATTCGAGAAGAAGGCGGATCAATGGATCCAAGAAGTGAGAAATTTCGAAGATAAATTGTCAGCGGGAGTGAAGGTCACTATGCCATCTGTACATGCTGTTGGGGGATCTGAGTACTGGTGGAGGAGTGCAAGGTTTATTGATGGGAAGCCGCCACAGGAAGGTGAACTGGGAACGTTCAAAGGTAAGTTTTTTAGAACAAAATGAATCCCCGATGAGTACCAGGACATAAGCTGGCGAATGATTTTCTGAAACTTCACCAGGGAAACATGACCGTGGGTCGAATGATGCGCTAAGTTTGACGCTATTCGGAGCATTTTCAGGTTCTTCCGTGAAGAATTGATGAACCGTCATGTGTCATCCGTTTCCAAGACGGACTGAAGTATGCAGATTCAAGACTCCGCTTACCCTTGGAATCCAATGTTTCCCAACCTTGTGGAAAGTGTAGGGAAGTCGAAGATATGAAGAAAAGAGGCTTAGCCGAGGAGGAATTTTGGTACAGAGGGCCCCAGTCGGGTGAATTACAGAACAACAAGGGGAAACAGTTGCTAAACCCTGTGATCGACCACGAACTAACATACGGTGGGGCAGATCGCCCGCGGGAACCAGAATTCCGGGAGACAACTGGACGAGTGGTCCGATTTCTTACTTTTGGGGAGAGGGCCATATCTAAGCTTGTACCCCTAAACCTCACCTGCTCACAACTTGCTCAGAGACCAGGAACACATGGCGAGGACTTGCACGGCTCAAAGGGGAAGCAGTGGTGAAATGTAGCTAGGGCTACCCGTCCTAGCTGCTAGAGGAGCATTTATTGTGTGAATCTGAAGAGGGGAACATCTGGTACTGATTCAGCGTGACTTGTGAGATGCAGGTAACATCTCTAACTGCACTCTTTGATTCGGGGGCAACCCATTCTCATTACTGGACTGTTGAACGCTTAAGTTATCTGTGTCTCTTTTACCTTTTGATTTGGTTTGTGTCCACACCTGCTAGACCTTAACCGTACTATTAGCAGTTTTGCCATTGTCGAATGACTAATACAGAATAGGGATTTCTTGGTTAATCTATATTTTTACCGCTAATATCACTCAGGGTCATTCCTCCGGTATGGATTGGATGTCTTATCATTATGTGACTTTGATTGT
>PGTU02005298.1:0-25790 GCA_002896215.2 Cicer echinospermum
ACAAAACAACTCAAACAAATTCTCACATTTCAATTCATAATCACACAAAAACACATAATCAACAAACATCAAGTATGAACATGCCGAATACGATGAACACATATCAATATAATAAATTCATTTATTCAAAATCTTACATACATGAGGTAAAATCATTTTTCCCAAAACAATACTGCAATCCTAACACAATTCGTTTCCACACAACCACTGATAAGGCCCTAGATGCAAACTAAAAGTTTGGAAGGAGCCCTTACCTTCGTGTTAGCTCTAACGTGCGTTTCTGGTACCGCGAGCAAATCCGGTAAAAATCTCCGCTCGCAACGTCGCCTCCAAATTGGTCCCCTAGCACCGTAGCGTGGTAGTGAGCAACTTTCCCTTCTAACTCTTCGCGAAACGAAGCTTAGATCTAGAAGAAACAGAGGGGTTTGTGTTTGAATCTCAAATACCGTTTTTCTTCGTTTTCGAATCAAAGAGAAAGAGTGGAGTTGCGAAATCCTTGTTCTAACTCTCACCCAACCTTGGGTTACTAGTTTTGAAGAAAAAGAAAGCGACGAAAATGAAAACGGGAGAAGGAGGAAAAATGGGTCACGGTTGATCAGAGGAAGAAGATGGAAAATTCGAATTTTCTTTCCTTCTTTTTTCCTTTCTTTGTTTTTCCTTCCTTTCTATTCCTTCTTTCCTTTATATAATCTTTTCTTTTCCTTTTCCTTCCTTCTAATTTCCTTTCTTTCTATTCTCTTCAAGCAAACATTAATATATATATATATATATATTAAATATAACTTAACAAATATCTCAAAATATCTAGATATTTGTTAAATTACCATTTCACCTGTAACGCATTAAATTCTCCGTAAAGGATTTACCGCACTTAATTTAAATTTATTTATCGATGAGTAATTCTAAACGGTGTCAAAATAACTTTTTGATCCTATAAACTCCATAATATTATTAACTTTGGCTAAAAAGCCTCCGAGCTAAAATCCAAAACATATAAAATACATAAAGTGTACTTTAAAATTATGGGTCTTACATTACTCCCCCCCTAAAATTAGTTTCGTCCTCGAAACTATGCGTCGATAAATAGCTCTGGGTGTTGTTCTCTCCCTCTTGCTCTACAATTCCCAAGTCACATCTCCAGTAATTCGGTTCCAAATCACCTTGACCAACGAAACATCCTTGGTCCTCAATCGCTTAATCTTCCTGTCCTCAATTCTCACAGGTGGTACTTCGAATGTCAAGTTATCCTTCAGTTGGATTGTGTCTGGTTCGATCACATGCGATGGATCTGCAAGATATTTCCTCAACTGTGATACATGAAACACGTCATGAATGTTTGGACAGTATCGGAGGCAATGCAATCCGATAAGCAACAGTCCCAATTCGTACAGAAATCTGATATGGTCCAATGAATTTCGGAGTCAACTTCTTCGATTTCAATGCCCTACCAACTCACGTAGTAGGTGTGACTCTCGGAAATACATGGTCACCCTGTTCGAATTCTAAAAGTCTGTGACGCTTGTCCGCGTAACTCTTCTGACGACCTTGTGAAGTCTTCATTTTCTCCTTGATTTTCCTTACCTTAGCTGTAGTCTGTTGCACCATCTCTGGTCCGACGATCATATTTCCACCGTCCTTATACCAACACAAGGGCGTTTGACACTTGCGCCCATATAAAGTCTCATCTGGAGCCATTCCAATACTTGCGTGGAAACTATTTGTTGTAGGTGAACTCAATCATAGCTTCGTTCCGAATGCTTCGTGTAATGCTCCCAAAATTGTGATGTGAACTTTGGATCATGGTCTGATACAATACTCGATGGTACTCCGTGTAATCTCTAAAGGTTGCAACACCCCAGCAGGTCGCTGATGTTCCACCTTGTACGGAACATCCATCTAGTACCAAACCTAAACACTAAGTATGACGCCGACACATTGAGTACAATGTATCATTACCTAATGATAGGGCTTCCCATCCATATCAAGAATGATCTTGGGTTATTGTAGAGGTAAACAATCAAATTAATCGAGAAGTCCCTATTCTGAATGGTTATTTGACAAAGTAAACATGCATAATTTACTGTCAAAGCCTTAGCAGTAAAGCAGACACGGACAACTTAAAACGATTTACATAATCCATAGCAATGAAGGAATGGGTTGCCCCTGAATCAGAAAGTGTAGTTAGGGGGTTACCTGTAATCGCACAGTCATATTGAATCAGATCGCTAGATAAATTTCCAACTTCAGCGTCGACGCAATAAACATGTCCTCTAGCAGTAGGAAGAGTAATCCTAGCTACATTCACCATTGGTTCCACCTTCGGAGCCTTGCAATTCCTTGCAAAGTGCCCTGGTTTATGGCAATTGTAGCAAGTAGTATTGTTAAATTTACAAGCATAAGCATAATGTCCCTCTTCTCCACATCGAAAACATCGTATACCTTGTCCCATTTGCCTCCCAAAGTCTTGGTTCCCTGGGTTATTCAGTCCCCCGTTGTTATCACGTGGTCGATTATAGTGTTTGGCAACTTGTTTTCCCTTGTTCTGATACTTCACCCGACTAGGTCCTCCTGAGTTAAAATTCCCTCCTCGGCTAGCTCTCTTATTCTTCATATCCTCAACTTCTCTACATTTTTCCACAAGAAATTGGAAACGTTGAATTCCCAAGGGTAAGACAAAGTCTTGAATCTCACACTTTAGTCCGTCTTGGAAACGATGGCACAAGAATGGCTCGTCAATCTCTTCACGGAAAAATCTGAAATGCCTTGATAGTGATTCAAACTTAGCAGCATATTCTCCCACGGTCATGTTCCCCTGATGTAGTTTCAGGAAATCATCACCCAGTCTAGTCCTGGTACTCATCGGGAAGTATTTGTCTAAAAACTTCCCTTTGAAAGATTCCCAGTTCACCTCCTCGTGAGCTGATCTCATCAACAACCTTGTACCCCTCCACCAGTACTCAGCATCTCCTAGTAGCATATAAGTGGCATAGTTGACCCTCACTCCCGCCTGACAGTTGATCATGTCGAAGATCTTCTCCACTTCTTGGATCCATTGATTTGCTTTCTCTGAATCCTCAGCCCCCTCAACTTTGGGAGGATTGTAACGACGAAAGTCCTTTGATCCTCTTGACTCTGCAGCACGGATTTCTCTTCCCCTCTTTTCGAGATCACGTTGAGTCTTGGCAGCAGTCTGTGCAGCAACAGAAGCAGCCAGGTTATTCATAGCCTCCGCCATTCGGTCATCCCTATTAACATTGGCTCTCGAACGTCATTCCTCCTTGGCAGCATGGTTTTCCTATAAACCATCATCAAGTAGAGTCTTAACACTACTTCAATAATTCTAAGAATAACTTCCGACCACATCAGCACATAATAATTATTATGAACTTGACAACTCGAACCACCTAAACCGACACATGATCAGACAACAACTCCTAACCTACAATCTAGAACTAGAGGTTCCACAGCCCCCAAGGAAAACCAAACCAAAGCTCTGATACCACAATGTAACACCCCGTTTTTCAAAGCGTGAGTGTATTTTTTTTTTCAAAAGGAATTAAAATAAAACAGGGAAATAAATAAGGTAACACACATTTGGATAAATATTTAAGTCGTAATACACACGACAAATAAGTCAACATAATTTACGAGCAGCGAAAAAAATTCTCAATCCATGAATTCAAATATATACATAACAAAAGTAGTACAGTCTTCCAGTTTAAAAATAAACGCAACCCAAAGGAATGACATTCGTTCCCTCTGTGACAACCTAGTCTGATCATTTTACAAAACAACTAACACCCTGAGTGATCTCCACGTGCCCCGTGAGATCCTCCTAACGTAACTGCAGTCAAGCGTTCCCATCTCCATTCCAGTCCGTAGGGTACGAACCGGTAGGACCGTCCTGACTCTCATATGAGGGCAAAGCCCAGATTTCCAAATAATTGTAAAGGGTCACCAACCGAAAATAACAGTTAACACATAACATTTAAGTTTTTTAAATGCTAAAATAACTTTTCAACTAAGCATGCACCTTAACAGGAATTCCAATATGCGAAAAGTTCAATACAATACTTGCCAATTAAAAATGAAAGCAAAATGAGGTTCTTAATCCCCTAATTATAACATAACAAATCAAGACATGGATAGATTCATGAGCAATCAATCGTACAACTAAAACTGAGGATTTTCACTGAGCCAATCGATTAGGCAATCGATTGGGGTGAAGGATTTTGATGAAAACAGAATCCTGGGCTGAAATCAATCGATTGGGAAATCGATTGAGTGAGTACTGAGCCCCAGGTTTTAAGCCAATCGATTTCCAAATCGATTTGGTCGAATATGGATGAGTCCCTGACTTAAGGCCCAATCGATTGGGCAATCGATTTCTTAAAGGATTTTTGAAAACTGATTACGAAATCGATTGGCTAATCGATTTTGTCAATTTGGCCAAGTCCCCGTTTACCCATCCAATCGATTGGGAAATCAATTTCCCTGTGTATTCTTTCAAAAATTCATAACTAACTCAATCACATTCATACATAATCTCAAATCCTAACACTTAGCACTGATAACGCAATTAATACAACATCATGGGTTTCGAAATGGTATTGCAAACAAACATGTTATCACCAAATTCCAAAACATAAACACTTAACATTTATAACGCAATTAAGACAACATCATGGGTTTCGAAATGGTCTGGCAAACAAACATGTTATCACCAAATTCCAAAACATAACACTTAACATTTATAACGCAATTAATACAACATCATGGGTTTCGAAATGGTATTGCAAACAAACATGTTATCCCCAAATTCCAAAACATAACACTTATAACACAATTACTACACATACCAAATGAACCAACAATTCACAATTTAATAGGGTGTAGTCTCTCACGGACAAACACATGTGCAGTCTCTCACGGACAAACACAATTCCCTCAGGAACGTAAGTCGTAAAACGTACTACCTATCACGGGTCCGTACTGTTTACCGAGGTGCCACCTATCCCGGGTCTGCACAACTTACCAAACGTAAATCGTAAACGTACTGCCTATCACGGGCCCGTACCGTTTACCAAGGTGCCACCTATCACGGGTCTGCACGATTTACCAAACATACATAAGTAAACGTGACATTAAGAGATTCCCCATTCTTAATTCTCATCTAACTTAAAACCAGGGCGTAGTCTCTCACGGACAAACCCCTGTGCAGTCTCTCGCGGACAAACACAATTCCCGCAGGAACGTAAGTCGTAAACGTACTACCTGTCACGGGTCCGTACTGTTTACCGAGGTGCCACCTATCCCGGGTCAGCACAACTTACCAAACGTAAATCGTAAACATACTGCCTATCACGGGCCCGTACCGTTTACCAAGGTTCCACCTATCGCGGGTCAGCACGATTTACCAAAACACACATAAGTAAACGAGACATTAAGAGATTCCCCATTCTTAAAGCCCAGTTAACTTAACAATTTTCAAAACAAAATATTAAGTAAACGAGACATTAAGAGATTCCCCATTCTTAACGCCCAGTTAACTTAAACAATTTTCAAAACAAAAATATTAAGTAACCGAGACATTAAGAGATTCCCCATTCTTAACGCCCAGTTAACTTAACAATTTTCAAAACAAAAATATTAAGTAACCGAGACATTAAGAGATTCCCCATTCTTAACGCCCAGTTAACTTAAAGGATTTTCAAAACAAAATATTAAGTAATCGAGACATTAAGAGATTCCCCATTCTTAACGCCCAGTTAACTTAAACGATTTTCAAAAACAAATATTAAGTAACCGAGACATTAAGAAATTCCCCATTCTTAACGCCCAGTTAACTTAAACGATTTTCAAAAACAAAATATTAAGTAACCGAGACATTAAAAGATTCCCCATTCTTAACGCCCAGTTAACTTAAACGATTTTCAAAAACAAATATTAAGTAACCGAGACATTAAGAGATTCCCCATTCTTAACGCCCAGTTAACTTAAACGATTTTCAAAAACAAATATTAAGTAACCGAGACATTAAGAGATTCCCCATTCTTAACGCCCAGTTAACTTAAACGATTTTCACAAACAAACACACATTAAGTAAACAAGACATTAAGAGATTCCCCATTCTTAATACTCATTTAACTTAATGGTTTTCAAATTCCACACAAAACAAACTCAAACAAATTCTCACATTCAATTCATAATTCACACAAAAAACACATCAATCAACAAACATCAAGTATGAACATGCCAAATACGATGAACACATATCAATATAATAAATTTCATTTATTCAAAATCTTACATACATGAGGTAAAATCATTTTTCCCAAAACAATACTCCAATCCTAACACAAATTCGTTTCCACACAACCATAGATAAGGCCCTAGATGCAAACTAAAAGTTTGGAAGGAGCCCTTACCTTCTGGTTAGCTCTAACGTGCGTTTCCGGTACCGCGAGCAAATCCGGTAAAAATCTCTGCTCGCAACATCGCCTCAAAATTGGTCCCCTAGCACCGTAGCGTGGTAGTGAGCAACTTTCCCTTCTAACTCTTCGCGAAACGAAGCTTATATCTAGAAGAAACGGAGGGTTTTGTGTTTGAATCTCAAATACCGTTTTTCTTCATTTTGGAATCAAAGAGGAAGAGAGGAGTTGCGAAATCCTTGTTCTAACTCTCACCCAACCTTAAGTTACTAGTTTTGAAGAAAAGAAAGCGACGAAAATGAAAACGGGAGAAGGAGGAAAAATGGGTCACGGGTGATCAGAGGAAGAAGATGAAAATTCGAATTTTCTTTCCTTCCTTTTCCTTTCTTTGTCTTTCCTTCCTTTCTATAGACGAGTAATTCTAAACGTGTCAAAATAACTTTTTGATCCTATAAACTCCATAATATTATTAACTTTGGCTAAAAAGCCTCCGAGCCAAAATCCAAAACATATAAAATACATAAAGTGTACTTTAAAATTATGGGTCTTACAATTTTCGTCCTCCCTAGGCTTATTCTAGTCGAATTAGCGTTTTTAACCAATCTTTTGCATCTAATAGGTGTGTTTGTGTCGTTGGATTAACATTTAGGTCATTTTCGTCCTCCCTAGGCTTATTTTAGTCCAATTATGGTTTTTAACCTATCTTGTGCATCCAATAGGTGTGTTTGTGTCATTGGATTAACATTTAGGTCATTTTTGTCCTCCCTGGGCTTATTCTTGTCCAATTAGGGTTTTTAACCACTCTTGTGCATCAAATAAGAGTTTTTAACAATCTTGTGCATCTAATAGGTGTGTTAGTTGTTGATTATTATGACCTCGAAATAATCAGAATATATCAGTCTTTAACAAATTAAAGGAATATAGAAAAATCGATTACGTCTAGCATACAATTAAGATCGAACATACAATCATACGATGCAAGATTTATTCAAATTCATACACACAGCGGAATTATAATGCAGCATACAAGATTAACAATTAAAAGTAAAAGGATAAGGGATAGAATGCACCAAGGTTTATCCTGGTTCAGTTATCAGCGACAACCTACATCCAGTCCTGACAATCCAAGTGGATTTCAGCTTTTTCTCCAATAGAAAGAATTGTGACTTGTTTACAGATTGTCCAGTTTCCTCGAAACCTATCTATCTAACACAATCTCTTTCCTATTGCTTAACCCCTTGATCCTTGCAGTCACTCAGCAGACTCACACAGATCAAGTCAGCTCCTTCTTGATGAAGTATTTGTTACAAACAAAATAGAAGAAGTACAAAAGTGTGTCTTCAATCTTGATCAATGTATCTCACACGAATCTGGTTGTTCAATGATTGTTTATGAGAACATTTTTCTTTCTCTCAAGAATACTTTTTCAGCTTTCTCAATGATTATGGATAATGTTTTTGGCTTTGATCTGAAAAAGCAATATCAGAATGTTAACAATATGTTCTTAAGAGTTCTTCATTGTTCTGAAAGTATATTCAAAATGTTTTTCATGTGTTAATGAGAGAATGATTGAAAACAGTTTATATAGTTTCTGAAAATCAACTAATCAATCGATTTACCAACGATTTATTTAAAGTGATAAAACAGGTCTAATTGATTTGCCAATCGATTATCGCGAGTCTTGTTTTTCTTGAATCTTGAAACTACATAAACCAATCGATTCTTTTAAAAGCTCTTTTCAGTAAATTATGTGCAAACTTATATGAATCGATTTCATAATCGATTCATGGTGTTTTTTGTCCAATAAAAATTTAGAATCACATCAATCGATTTACTAAGTCTCATAATCGATTTACAAATATACAGAATCGATTTGGCCACAAGCTGAAAGTTCACTGCGATTTCAAAATAGTTCTTTCAATCGATTGCCAATCGATTGTGCTTAAAACAGTGACTTTGCTATTTTCATGTTAATCGAAGTGCCAATCGATTTGGGTAGTATTTCCCAATCGATTGAAACCAAACTTAACATGATTGAAATTCTAACAATAGATTGTCCAACCGATTGTGTTTGTCACAGGTCATGTTATTTTTCAAATATTATCTAAGCAATCGATTTGCCAATCGATTAGCCTAGAAAATGGATTGTCACTGTGACTTGTCCAATCGATTTCCCAATCGATTTGTTTCAATTAGTTTTACTTTGTGATGTGCACAATCGATTTGCCAATCGATTAGCCTGTAAAACAGGTTGCCACTGACTTGTGCAATTTTCATTTCTAATTATGCCAGTCGATTGCCTAATCGATTATACAACCACAAACAGTTAGATTCCTTACAACCCTTTTTATGAAATCGATTTCCCAATCGATTTACTCAGTGAATATTCAACTTTTGTTTGATTTCTTGAGTTCCAAGAAATTTGTCTCAAGTGTGTAGGGTTGAGTTGTTGTTCCTGAAATCTTGCTCAGTAAAAATGTTAGATTTATCATATGATGTATGAACATTGTATGTTTGTTAATTATGTCAAAATTAGGATTAAAAGGACTAAAATCCAACAATTTGTTAGTGTCATTGGATTAACATTTAGGTCATTTTCGTCCTACCTAGGCTTATTCTAATCCAATTAGGCTTTTTATTCAATCTTGTGCATCCAATAGGGGTGTTTGTATCATTGGAATAATATTTCGGCCCTTTTCGTCCCCCCTAGGCTTATTCTAATCCAATTAGGGTTTTTGTCCAATCTTGTGCATCCAATAGGTGTGTTTGTGTCATTGGATTAACATTTAGGTTGTTTTCGTCTTCCCTAGGCTTATTCTCGACCTATTAGGGTTTTTAACCAATCTTGTGCATCCAATAGGTGTGTTTGTGTCATTGGATTAACATTTAGGTCATTTTCGTCGTCCCTTGGCTTATTCTTGTCCAATTAGGGGTTTTAACCAGTATTGTGCATCCAATAGGCGTGTTTGTGTCATTGGATTAACATTTCGGTCATTTTCGTCCTCCCTAGGCTTATTCTCGTCAAATTAGGGTTTATAACCAATCTTGTGCATCCAATAGGTTTGTTTGTGTCATTGGATTAACATTTAGGTCATTTTCGTCGTCCCTAGGCTTATTCTTGTCCAATTAGGGTTTTTAACCAGTATTGTGCATCAAATAAGTTCATTTGTGTCATTCGATTTACATTTAGGTCATTTTCGTCCTCCCTAGGCTAATTCTTGTCCAATTAGGGTTTTTAACCATTCTTGTGCATCAATTTGGTGTCTTTGTGTCATTGATTTAACATTTAGGTCATTTTTGTCCTCCCTAGGCTTATTCAATTCCAATTAGGGTTTATAACCAGTCTTGTGCATCCAATTGGTCTGTCTGTGTCATTGGATTAACATTTAGCTCATTTGTGTTTTCCCTAGGCTTATTCTCGTCCAATTAGGGTTTTTAACCCGTATTGTGCATCCAATAGGCGTGTTTGTGTCATTGGATTAACATTTCGGTCATTTTCGTCCTCCCTTGGCATATACTAGTCCAAATAAGTAGTTTTAAGCAATATTGTGCATCCAGTAAGTTCATTTGTGTCATTGGATTAACATTTAGGTTATTTTCGTTTTCCCTAGGCTTATTCTCGTCCAATTAGGGTTTTTAACCAATCTTATGCATCCAATAGGTGTGTTTGTGTCATTGGATTAACATTTAGGTCATTTTCGTCCTCCCTAGGCTTATACTAGTCCAAATAAGGTTTTTTAAGCACTCTTGTGCATCCAATAAGTTCATTTGTGTCATTGGATTAACATTTAGGTCATTTTCGTCCTCCCTAGGCTTATTCTTGTCCAATTAGGGTTTTTAACCAATCTTGTGCATCTAATAGATGTGTTTGTGTCATTGGATTAACATTTAGGTCATTTTTCGTCCTCCTAGGCTTATTCTAATCCAATTAGGGTTTTTAACCAATCTTGTGCATCCAATAGGTGTGTTTTGTGTCATTGGATTAACATTTTAGGTCATTTTTGTCCTCCCTAGGCTTATTCTTGTCCAATTAGGATTTTTAACCAATCTTGTGCATCCAATAGGTGTGTTTGGTGTCATTGGATTAACATTTAGGTCATTTTTGTCCTCCCTAGGCTTATTCTTGTCCAATTAGGGTTTTTAACCAATCTTGTGCATCCAATAGGTGTGTTTGTGTGTCATTGGATAAACATTTAGGTCATTTTCGTCTTCCCTAGCTTATTCTCGTCCAATTAGGGTTTTTAACCAATCTTGTGCATCCAATAGGTGTATTTGTGTCATTGGATTAACATTTAGTTCATTTTCGTCCTCCCTAGGCTTATTCTTGTCCAATTAGGGTTTTTAACCAATCTTGTGCTTCAATTAGGTGTCTTTGTGTCATTGGATTAACATTTTGGTTATTTTTGTCCTAGCTAGCCTTGTTCAATTCCAATTAGGGTTTATAACCAATCTTGTGCATCTAATAGGTGTCTTTGTGTCATTGGATTAACATTTAGGTTATTTTTGTCCTCCCTAGGCTTATTCAATATTAATTAGGGTTTATAACCAATCTTGTGCATCCAATAGATGTGTTTATGTCATTGGATTTACATTTAGGTCATTTTCGTCTTGCCTAGGCTTATTCTCGTCCAATTAGGGTTATAAACCAATCTTGTGCATCCAATAGGTGTATTTGTGTCATTCGATTAACATTTATGTCATTTTCGTCCTCCCTAGGCTTATTCTTGTCCAATTAGGTTTTGTAACCAATCTCGTTCATCTAATAGGTGTGTTTTGTCATTGGATTAACATTTTAGTCATTTTCGTCTTCCCTGGGCTTATTCTCGTCCAATTAGGATTTTTAACCAGTCTTGTGCATCCAATAGGTGTGTTTGTGTCTGTGGATTAACATTTAGGTTATTTTCGTCCTCCCTAGGCATATACTAGTCCAAATAAGTATTTTTAAGCAATATTGTGCATCCAATAAGTTCATTTGTGTCATTGGATTAACATTTAGGTCATTTAGTGTTTTAAATTTTGTAATTTGGAAAATCGATTTTGTAATCGATTGATCACATCTCAGAAGCCAGATTGCTGAGGTTTGCTTTACCTCAATCGATTGGTAAATCGATTATATATTTGGAAAATGGTTTAAAGAATCGATTGGATAATCGATTGTTTGGTCAAGTCATCTACAAATTTGAGAAGTTTTTCAGACTCAAACCCGAGCATCGATTGGGAAATCGATTGGATCAACTTTGTTTTGGACCTGAACTTATAACAATCGATTTGGGAATCGATGTTGCGTTATGAAGATTTCTGAACATAGGAGGCAATCGATTTGGATATCGATTTAGTAATGAAGGATAAGTTACAAAATCGATTTGGAAATCGATTGACAATATGTCCGTTGAGAAAAATTATAGCCGTTGGAGTGGGTGTAACGAATACTTTTTTTGAACCACGTTAACCTAATCGATTGGACAATCGATTTGGTAAACCCAGAAGTGAAAAACAATCGATTGGGCAATCAATTTTGTACAGTGCTATAAAAAAACTGGTAAACCCTAAAACGATCTTTCACAATCTATTTTCACACTTTGCTCTCAGTTCACTCATCCAACTTCAAATTTCTCTGCATCTAATCCTCCTCAGTCATCAATCTTCAATCAACAAACTACCATGGGCTCGAGTAAAACAATAACAGCCAGACACCCTCATCATCATCAAAATCCATTTCACTGGACTCTTCTTCTACCTCAAGTGGAAGAACATTTTCATCTTCACCTCCTCCACCTCCCTCACCTCCAGCTAAACGTGTTTCGATTGCTACCCATAAAGTGTTGGCTAAGGATAAAGGCAAAGCTGTTGCCACCAGTCAGGAACCAAGCAAGAAGAGGAAGGCTCCTCAGACAGAAAAATTAATGGGTGATGCTATGAAGGAGCCACCCAGAAAAAGAAGAAGCCTTCATCTCCACTAAAGAAGGTTCAGCCTTCAAAGGACAAACAATGGAAGGCAAGTCTCTTCCTGATTCTTTTTTAAAGAGAAAAATCCAAGAAGCCAGAACATTGGATTTCACGTTTTTTGATACAAATGGTTTTACTTTTCAAAATCATTTGAGGTTTCATGGTCTAGAAGATTTCCTCTTCTCCTCACTGGAGGTTATCCGAAGTTGATACGTGCTTTTTACTCCACCTTCATTCTAACCAAGATTGGTTTTGCTGCTAAGGAATTCTCCAAGTTAACTGGTTTACCATTTTGTGGGTACACCATTGATGGTAGAGCACAGGATGCTCCTGATGATGAAGGTTGGGAAATCTAGTCTTATTCAAGTCCAATTTGGGTTTTTAACCAATCTTGTGCTTCCAATAGGTGTGTTTGTGTAATTGGATGAACATTTAGGTCATTTTCGTTCTCCCTTGGCTTATTCTAGTCCAATTAGGGTTATTTTTACAAATCATGTGCATCCAATAGGTGTGTTTGTGTCATTGGATTAACAATTAGGTCATTTTTGTCCTCCCTAGGCTTATTCTAGTCCAATTAGGGTTTTTTTTTTACCAATCTTGTGCATCCAATAGGTGTGTTTGTGTAATTGGATTAACAATTAGATCATTTTCGTCCTCCCGAGACTTATTCTAGTCCATTTAGTGTTTTTACCAATCTTGTGGATCCAATAAGTTCATTTGTGTCAATTGATTAACATTTAGGTCTTTTTCTTTCTCCATAGGCTTATTCTAGTCCATTTAGGGTTTTTGTCCAATCTTGTGCAACCAATAAATTCATTTAAGTCATTGGTTTACAATTTAGTTAATTTTCGTCCTCCCTAGGCTTATTCTAGTCCAATTAGGGTTTTTAACCAATCTTGGGCATCCATTAGGTGTGTTTGTGTCATTGGATTAACATTTAGGTCATTTTTGTCGTCCCTAGACTAATTCTAGTGCAATTAGGGTTTTTAACTAATCTTGTGCATCCAACAAGTTCATTTGTGTCATTGGATGAACATTTAGGTCATTTATGTCCTCCCTCTGCTTATTCTAGTCCAATTAGGGATTTTAACCAATCTTGTGTTGAGACAAATATAACAATACAATACGAAAAAGGCATTTTTGTTTGTCAAGAAAAATATATCAAAGATCTGTTGATCAAATATAAAATGAATGAGTCAAAAATTATGACAACTCCCATGCATCCATCCACTTCCTTAGAAAAAGATGAAAATGGCAAATCTGTTTCTGAAAAAGAATATTGTGGAATGATCGGTTCTCTGCTATATCTAACTGCTAGCAGACCAGATATTGTGTTTGCAGTAGGATTATGTGCTCGATTTCAATCAGCGCCAAAAGAATCCCACTTAACTGCAGTTAAACGCATATTTAGATATCTCGTTGGAACAACTAATCTTGGTCTTTGGTATAGAAAAGGTTCCCATTTTGATATTATAGCATACTGTGATACTGATTATGCTAGAGACAAAGTTGAAAGAAAAAGCACAAGTGGAGCATGTCAGTTCCTAGGCGAAGCATTAATCAGTTGGTCGTGCAGAAAACAGAACACCATAGCACTATCCACAACTGAGGCTGAATATGTGTCAGCTGCAAACTGATGTTCACAAGTTTTGTGGATTAAGAACCAACTTCAAGATTACTCTGTAAGCTATTCCAATATTCCAATTTATTGTGATAATACAAGTGCTATAAATTTGTCTAAAAATCCAATTCAGCATTCTAGATCAAAGCATATTGAAATTAAACATCATTTCATTCGTGATCATGTCAATAAGAAAGAGGTTGAATTAATCTTCGTTGATACTCAAAATCAACTTGCTGACATTTTCACTAAGCCTCTTGTGGAGGATAGTTTTAATTCAATCAAAGAAAAACTGAGAATCATGAAAAATCCAGAAAATTCTGGTTAAAATCTGCTTCTGCAGAAAACGGAGATCGTTTATCAGTCTCCATTTCGCGATTCATCATTCTGCGTTCTGGAAAAAGCAACAGTCTGCTTTTCCCTCTCAAAAGTAAAAAAGGCAAATCTTGGCATTTATTACACGTGCCCTTGTGTCTGGTGTTAGAATGCTGACACATACACTCCCCAATCCCCCAAAATGTTTTTCCCATTTCCCTAGGTACAAACTATTGGGCAGCATACTCACCATTACTCCACCTTTTTCTCTCCATCTTCTCAAGTCAGAAAACTGTTCCTCTTCCCACCTTCTTTTCCCCAAAAGCTGGAATCATCTTTCTCTTTCTCTAAATCACGTTCACTGTTCATCTTCTTCATCATCTTCCTCCCAAAAAACAACAATGGCTCGAACCAAACAGTCTGCACGAAAAAAATGCCTCTCCCTGTACACCACCCTCTTCATCTTCCTCATACCAATCTAGAGAGCGTTCTCCCTCTCCACCACCTCGCCCTTCACCACCACACACATCTTCTGCCTCTCCATCTTCTCACAATAGTCAAGAAGTTCTAAACCTCATACCTCTGTCTACTTTTCTTCCACCACTATACACTCATCCTACACCAAACTACGCTCAAGTGCCTCCCCATCTTCGCACCAGAATCACTCCTCCACGCCGCTCCATGCGTGTCCAGTCTGGTATTGGTTCGTCGAAATCCATGAACCCTAAGCCATTTTATTTCATCATTTCAGACTCTGAGAGTGATGACTCTTCTGATTCGTGTCCCCTAGTAGCAAAATCACCAACACAAACTGAACCACGAAGAAACACGATGCCTACAGTACCAACACCTCCACCACAAAATCCATCAACAACTACTAACCCTTCGACACCCTCAAAGTCGGCTTTCTCTTCTGAACCTTCACACGCAACTCCTCCCCATCAAAAATGGAGATCGTTAAATGACATTGTTTCCCCTTCCACAAACCAAAAAGAACCCACTCTCTCAACCAAAACCACCAACTAAACCCATGAGAACCAAAAACACAATCACTATTGCTCAATTTCTTACTTGAAAAAATCTCCCCAAATCTCAAAGAAAGAAAACGCTTGCCCCAAAACAAAACCTAAAAACCATTCAGAAACCCACCTCTCCAGAACATTCTCCCGAATGTTCCCCACCACAAGAACGTTCTCCGACTGCTCCTCCACCAGAATCTTCTCCACATCAACAATCTTCTCCACAAAAGCATCCCAAACGATCTTCCCCTATATCCACATCCTCTGATTCTGAACCATCTCCCCCAACTAAGAAACCAAAACAGAATGCTCCTCCTCTAATCTCCCTTGCAAAATCAAAACTTTTCAATGAAAAATGGGCTCAAAAGCCCAGTTGGGATAGGAAGAATCTTTGTTTTGATAATCTTGTTGTGGATGGCAATGATGTTCAGCACCATACGGATGTTCTTGGATGGACTTCATTCTTAAAGTTCTCTGAATCCTTTTTCCAGAAGTCGTTCGTGATTTCTACTGCAATGCCAAAACCTTTGCTGACAAATCTCTTTTTATCTCAAAAAATAAAGGGAGTCGAAATCAGATTGACTCCAGACATTTTGCCAACATCCTTCAGCTTCCAACAGAAGGGCCATCTGTCTTTGG
The DNA here is from genome assembly GCA_002896215.2 of Cicer echinospermum. NCBI lineage: Eukaryota > Viridiplantae > Streptophyta > Magnoliopsida > Fabales > Fabaceae > Cicer > Cicer echinospermum. The sequence continues at coordinate 15,972 of PGTU02005298.1, forward strand.
TGACAACTGGTATTCAGCTCTGGGTCTTAGAAAGACAGATGTTTTGGCCGAGCTGTTTGAAGAAAACTCCACACGTTATTTGGCCACTTATTTGAAGCCTCTCCCTAAAGTTTTCAACAATATGTGTCAACATACTCTACTTCCACACTGTGGAAGTCATGAGTACGTCTCTGATAATGACGCCTTGCTCATCTATCATCTGTTAAACTGCAAGAGATTGAATTTACCTCATGTTATTCTCTAGCACATGATTTGTGCAGCCCAAAAATATTACAAAAAGAATACTGTGCCTTATGGCATGGTCCTGACCAAAATCTTCAGGCATTTTGGAGTATCTCTTGCATCTGAAAAATCTTTGATAAAAATTTCCAAGTTTTCCACCACAAATTTATCTCATATGCGCAACACCGCCTCTGCTCCAACACCTACTCCTCCATCCTGTCCCATCTCTCTCAAAAGGAAGAGATCAGTAGGAAGACGACCTTCCAAAAATCCTATTTCTTTTTCCACTCCTTCTACTAATCCCAAGGAAATCTCAGACAAAACTCCTACACCAGAACGTTCTCCAGAACATATCCCATCACATCTCACTCTTTTTGCTCAAACATCTGGCACTGTCCCTTCACATATTCCCTCTTATTCTCAACCACTTCACTGCCCTACACATAACTTTAGTACTCTCTTGTCTAATCCTCTTCTGTCTACCATGTCTCCACTGTTTGTTTCACCACAGAAAACCAGTTCCTCCATTTTTGGCATAAGTCAGTTTTTGAACTTTCCTGCTACTACTGACCACTCTACCTCATCTGTTGGCCCCCTACCATCTATTTCATCTTCTTTTGCCTCTCTTCAATCCTTATCTACCATGCCTATTCCCTCCAACACAGTTGTTGCTACCTCTTCTCAACCCTCCGCTCACCTTCCCTCCACTTCCATCTTAGCTGCACCCTCAAACTCTGATATCATGGCCGCTCTCCAGATCATCATGGCAAGACAAATTCAGCATGATCAAGCGACTGCTCTACTCAGAACTTGGATGGCTGATCACCTTGCTCCAAGCTGGGAATTCCACCTCTGCCTCCTCATCCGGTGCCCCCTCCCTCTCAGATCCCTCCTGTTGGAAAATCCTCCTCCTCCGAAGGATCTTCTCCTCCTAGCATCTTAGGTCTATCACTTATGTCTTTTTGTATGACAAAGGGGGAGAATTAAGTTAGATTTTCATTTATTTTGTCACTGTTCTCATTTTTTATTTCTGCCACTTTTGATGTATCTTTGCCAAAATTAATGTACTTTTGTTATCTTTAATGAAACTCTTTCTGATTGCATTCAAATATTTTATTTTATGCTGAATTAACAAATGCACAAATTGAGGAGGAGCTGTTACAGCTCTTTAAATTAGAATCAAATTAAAATCTAAATTAACATGTTTGTCATCATCAAAAAGGGGGAGATTGTTGAGACAAACTCTCTATTTTAAAGTTTTGATGAAAATAAACAATGGTTAGTTAAGAATGTTAATTATGATTCTAAATGTTATGTTAATTTAACTTGTGTTCTTGAGTGGATTTAATTAAGAGCAGAATCAAGCAAATACAAGAAAACACAACAACAAGATCATTCTGCATCATAACAGAGAATGATCTTCAGCTTCACCAAATTATCCATCACAGAAGTTGGTCAAATCTTTTCTATCCCTGTGATAAAAAGTCTGCTCTAGGAAACTTTCATATCTAATAAATACATGGCAAGGAACAAGTACGAATAATCCAGACTAAAAAAGGATAGTTGATCACAAAGATCAAAGGGTTCAAAGATGGACAAAAGTCATGACGGCTTAAGAACTCCAAAATTCAAATGTCAGGAAAACTTGATCAAACTGGGTAAATGACAAGACAAGAACAAAGGAAATACAGAACGTTTAAAACGGGAACTCCAGAATGATTATTGAAGCTCAAGAAAGTTCAAACTGATAAATCCAAGAACGTTAATCATTCTCCGTTTTCTGCACATCAACAGCAGCTTTGCATTCTCTCTGTTTTCATTCTGCAATTCGAGCTCTAATCTTCTCCACCTTCTCTAGGATACACTCAAGACTCAAGACAGATAATGTACCATCCAAGATCAAAGAAATAAACGTCAAAAGAAAGGACAAAAATGCTTTAAATGCTAAACCATTAAAGTCAAAAAGCTATTTCAAAGAAGTATTATTTTTTATTCTAATAATGTTTTAGTCAAAAAAGCATGGCCTCTCAACAGCTATTTTCGTACTTATCCAGTGCATTCTCAGCTTATAAATAGAGGGATTCAAGTGCTAAGTAACCAACAATATACAATCTCACTTAAGCTTGAAATTCTGCAAAAATAGAGGCAACATCACTTTCTGCAATTCGCGAAAACGTTACTGCTGCTAACTCACATACCAGCTGCGAAATTGGTCATTAAATTCTCTCTGTAACGAATCTATTCTCAAACAAGAGTTGAGCAATATCAGATTCTGTCAAATTCAATCATTGTAAAAACTCAAACTATAAGAGTTTCTTTTATAGTTTGTTTAAGATTGCTTCCTATCAAGGTTAGATAGGTGTTGTAATTGCTTTCTGGGGTGGAAAGTAATTAAGAAAGAAATAGATCAAGGTCGATCTATTCTAGGTGTTGTAAGATTAAGAAGGCTCTTCATTTGAAACACTTAGTGGAAAATCTCACAGTGTGAGGACTGGACGTAACCCACGTTGGTGAACCAGGATAAATCTTTGTGCGGTATTCTCTTCCATATCTCCTTCTTTATTATACTGCATTAATCATTTAAGATAAATAGAACTGATTTTCTGCTAATTTAAGAACGTTCTCTGTTTTATAACATAAACAAGAACGTTCTCCGTTTTTTGTTTCATAACCAAGATCATTCTTGAGTTATTTTCTTAGTTTAACAGGATTTTTAAAAGGCATATTTACAATTCAAACCCCCCCTTTCTTGTAAATTGACATTGTTACTTCATCTTGTGCATCCAATAAGTTCATTTTGTGTCATTGGATTAACATTTAGGTCATTTCATCCTCCGTAGGCTTATTCTAGTCCATTTTAGGGTTTTTGTCCAATCTTGTGCATCCAATAAGTTCATTTGTGTCATGGGATTACAATTTTGGTCATTTTTGTCCTCCCTAGGCTTATTCTAGTCCAATTAGGGTTTTTAACCAATCTTGGCAATCCAATAGGTGCTTTTGTGTTATTGGATTAACATTTAGGTCATTTTCGTCCTCGCAAGGCTTATTCTAGTCCACTTGGGGTTTTTAACCAATCTTGTGCTTCCAACAAGTTCATTTGTGTCGTTGGATTAACATTTTGGTCATTTTCTTCCTCCGAAGGCTTATTCTAGTTCATTTAGGGTTTTTGTCAAATCTTGTGCATCCAATAAGTTTATTTGTGTCACTGGATTACCATTTAGTTCATCTTCGTCTTCCCTAGGCTTATTCTAGTGCAATTACAGTTTTTAACCATTCTTGAGCATCCAATAGGTTCATTTGTGTCATTGTATTAACATTTTTGTCATTTTCACCCTCCGTAGGCTTATTCTTGTCAAATTAGGGTTTTTAACCAATCTTGTGCATCGAATAAGTTCGTTTCTGTCATTGGATTAACACTTAGGTCCTTTTCGTCCTCCCTAGGCTTATTCTAGTCCAATTAGGGTTTCTAACCAAACTTGTGCATCCAATAGGTGTGTTTGTTTATTGGATTAACATTTAGGTCAATTTCGTCTTCCCTAGGCTTATTCTCGTCCAATTAGGGTTTTTAACCAATCTTGTGCATCCAATAGGTACATTAGTGTCATTGGATTAACATTTAGGTCATTTTCGTCCTCCCTAGGCTTATTCTTGTCCAATTAGGGTTTTTAACCAATCTTGTGCATCAATTAGGTGTTTTTGTGTCATTATAATAACATTTAAGTCGTTTTCGTCTTCCCTAGGCATATTCTCGTCCAATTAGGGTTTTTAACCAATTTCGTGCATCAAATAAGTTCATTTGTGTCATTGGATAAACATTTAGGTCCTCCCTATGCTTATTCTTGTCCAATTAGGGTTTGTAAGCAATCGCGTGCATCTAATAGGTGTGTTTTTTTCATTGGTTTAACATTTAGGTCATTTTCATCCTCCCAAGGCTAATTCAAGTCCGAATAAGGTTTTTTAACCAATCTTGTGCATCCAATAATTTCATTTGTGTCATTGGATTAACATTTATGTCATTTTCGTCTTCCATAGGCTTATTCTAGTCCAATTAAGGTTTTTAACCAATCTTGTGCATCCATTAAGTTCATTTGTGTCATTGGATTAACATTTAGGTTATTTTCGTCCTCCACAGGCTTATTCTTGTGCAATTAGGGTTTAACCAGTATTGTGCATCCATAGGTAGGTGTGTCATTGGTGTCATTGGCTTTATTCAATTCCAATTATTACCAATCTTGTGCACATTTTGTAGGTCATTTCATCCTCGCTAGGACTTATTCTTGAACTACCAATTAGGGTTTTAACCAATCTTGTGCATCCAATTAGGTGTATTTGTGTCATTGGATTAACATTTAGATCACTTTCGTCCTCGCTTGACTTATTCTTGACCAATTAGGGTTTTAACCAATCTTGTGCATCCAATAGGTTTTTTTGTGTCATTGGACTAACATTTAGGTCATTTCGTCTTCCTAGACTTATTCTTGGTCCAATTAGGGTTTTTAACATATCTTGGTGCATCCAAATAGGGTGTGTGTGTGTCATGGTCATTGGATTAACATTTAGGTCACTTGTGTATCCGATAGTGTGTTTGGTCATTGGAATTAACTTATTCTGTAGGCTTATTCTGTCGCAATTAGGGTTTTTAACCAATCTTTGTGCATCTAATAGGTGTGTTGTGTCATTGGATTAACATTTAGGTCATTTTCGTCGTCGTTTGGCTTATTCTTGTCAACTAACGGTTTTAACCAATCTTGTGCCTCCATAGGTGTCATTTGTGTCTTGGATTAACATTTAGGTCATTTTCGTTCTCCATAGGCTTATTCATGTCCAATTAACTAACTCATCTCGTGCAATCAATTAGGTGGGTTTGTTGTCATTGATTACATTTAGGTCATTTTCGTCTTCCCTAGACTTTTCTTTGTCCAATTAGGGTTTTTACCATCTTGTGTATTCCGATAAGGTGTTTGTGTCATTGGATTAACATTTAGGTAATTTTTCCGTTTTTCCTAGCTTATCTTGTCCCAATTAGGGTTTTAACCAATTTGTGCATACAATGGTGTATTTGTGTCATTGGATTGACATTTAGGTATTTCGTCCTCCCTGCTTATTCTAGAGTCTAACTAAGTTTAACCAATCTGTGATCACCATAAGCATTGTGTCATTGATTAACATTAGGTCATTCGTCCTCCTAGGCTATTCAAGCCAATAAGATTTTAACCATCTTGTGCATCCAATAGTGTGTTGTGTCATTGGATCTAACATTTAGGTCATTTTTGTCCTCTAGTGCTATTCAAGTTCAATTGGGTTTATATCAATCTGTTGCATCCAATAGGTGGGTTTGTGGCATTGGATTAACATTTAGGTCATTTCCGGTCTTCTAGGCTTTTCTTGTCCAATTAGGAATTTTAACCAATCTTTGTGCATCCAACTAGTTCATTTTTCATTGGATGAACATTTAGTTTTTTCTTCCTCCCTGGCTATTCTATTCATTTAGGGTTTTTGTCCAATCTGGCATCTAATAGTTTATTTGTGTCTTGGATTACGAATTTTGGTCCTTTCGTCCTCGTATGCTATTTTAGTCCATAGTTTTTAACCAATCTTGGCCATCCAATAGTTGCTGTGTTTATTGGATTAACATTTAGGTATTTTCGTCCTCGCAAGCTTATTCTAACAACTTGGGGTTTTTAACCAATCTGTTCTTCCAAACAGTTATTTGTGTCCATTGGATTAACATTTTGGATCAATTCTTCCGTAGACTATCTTCGCCAATTAGGATTTTAACCAATCTGTGCATCAATAGGACATTAGTGTCGATTGGATTAACATTTAGGTCAGTCTTGCCTCCCCTAGGCTTATTCCTTGCCATTTAGGGTTTTTTAACCAATCTTGTGCATCAATTAGGCGTGTTTGTGGTCAATGTTAACATTTTGTCCATTTTCGTCCCTCCGAAGGCTTATTCTAGTCAAATAGGGTTTAACAATCTTTGTGCATCCGAAAAGTTATTTAATGTCATTGTACACTAGGTGCTTTTTCGTCCTCCCTAGCTTAACTGGTCCAATTAGGGTTTCTATACCAATACTTGTGCTCCATAGTGTTTGTGTCATTAGATTAACAATTTAGTTATTTCGTCTTCCTAGGTTACTCGTCCATTTAGGGTTTTTAACCAATCTTGTGCATGCACTAGGTATATTTTGTGTCATTGGACTTTAACCATTTAGGTGATTTCGTTTTTCCTTGGCTTATTCTGTCCAATAGGGTTTTTAACCAATCCTTGTGCATCAATAGGTGTATTTGTGTCATTGGATTGACATTGTAGGTCATTCGTCTCCCCTTGGCTTTTCTACTAAATAAGGTTTAACCACCTCTTGGATCCAATAAGTCATTTGTGATTAGATGACATTTAGGTCATTTTCGTCCTCCATAGGCTTTATTCTTGTCCAACTAGAACGTTTAACTACATCTTGTGCATCAATAGGTGTGTTTTGGTCATTGGATTATACATTTAAGGCGCTTTTTTTTCCTACCTAGGCTTTTTCTAATCCAATTAGGGTTTTAACCATCTGTGCATCCGATAGGTGTGTTGTTCATCTCGGATTAACATTTAGGTCTTTGGTCTTCCCGTAGGCTATCGTCCAATTAGGGTTTCTAACGGCATTCTTGTTCATTCAGTAGTGTATTTGTGTTATTGGATTAACATTAGATCATTTTCGTCTGCCTTAGGATTATGCTTGTCCAATTAGGGTTTTAAACCAATCTGTGCATCAATTTAGCGTGTGTTGTGCATTGGATAACATTTAGGCATTTTTGTCCCCCTAGATTATTCAATTCCTTATTAGGGTTTAAATAACCAATCTGTGCACCAATACGTGTGTTTGTGTCTTGGATTAACTTTAGCTCCATTTTAGTTTTCCCTAGGCTTATTCTGTCCAATGGGTTTTTAACCAAATAATTAGGTGCATCCAAAGGTGTATTTGTGTCATTGGATTAACATTTAGGTCAATTTTGTCCTCCCTAGCTTATCTTGTCCAATTAGGTTTTTAACCAATCTTGTGCATCAATTGGTGTCTTTGTGTCCTTGGATTATACACTTAAGTCATTTTCGTCTTCCCGAGGCATATTTCGTAATAGTGGTTTTATACCAATCTGTGCACTCAAATAAGTTCATTTGTGTCTTCGATTAACATTTAGGTCATTTCGTCCTCCCTAGGTTTATTCTTTTCCAATTAGGGTTTGTAACCAATCTCGTGCGTCTAATAGGTGTGTTTTTTTGTCATTGGATTACTATTAGGTCCATTTTCGTCTTCCATGGGAATTATTCTCATCGAATTAGGGTTTTTAAATCAGTCTTGTGCATCCAAGTAGGTGTGTTTGTGTCATTGGATAACATTTGGTCATTTTTTGTTGTCCCCTAGCCTTAATATCCTTTCAATTTTAGGGTTTTTAACCAGTATGTGCATCCAATAGGGCGCTTTGTGTCATTGCGTTAACATATTGGTCATTTTCCGTCTCCTAGGCTTATACAGTCCAAATAGTATTTTTAAGCAATATTTGCAATCAATAAGGTCAGTTTGTGTCAATGGATAACATTTAGGTCTTTTCGTTTTCCATAGACTTCATTCTAGTAGATCGGGTTTTGAAACCAATTTGTGCGTCTAATAGGTGTGTTTTGTGTCATTGGATAACATTTTTAGGTCTTTCGTCCTCCCGGCGTTATTCTTGTCCAATTAGGGTTTAACACAATCTGTTGGCATCTAAGTAGTGTGTTGTTCTCATTGGATTAACATTTAGGTCATTTTCGTTCCCCCTAGGCTTATCTATCCAATTCGGTTTTAAACAATCTTGTGCATCCATAGGTGGTGTTTTGTGTTATTGAGTTAAACATTTAGTTAATGTTTTGGCCTTTCTAGCTTATCAATTCCATTTTAGGGTTTTTAGCCATCTTGTGCATCCAATAAGGTGGTTTGTGTCATTGGATTACATTTTAGGTCAGTTCGTATTCTAGGCTTATTTTCGTCATTTAGGGTTTTTAACCAATCTTGGTGCAGTTCCAATAGGTTGTTTGTGTCACTGGATAATCCTTTAGGTCATTTCGTCCCCCCTAGGCTTATTCTTGTCCATTAGGGTTTAACCAATCTTGTGCATCAATTAAGTTCCTTTCGTGTTGTTCGATATGAACATTTAGGTCCTTTTCCGTTTTCCCTAGCTTATTCTCGTCCATTACGGTTTAAACCCATCTTGTGCATCCAAAGGTGTATTTGTGTCATTGGATTAACATGTTAGAGTCATTTTTCGTCCTCCCGTGATTTATTCTTGTCCAATTATGGTTTTAACCAATCTTCGTGCATAGTTAGGTGTCTTGTGTCTTAGATTAACAATTTAGGTAATTTGTTTGTCCCTCCTAGCTTACTCATTCCATTAGGGTTTATAACCAATCTTTGGCATCAACAATCAGGTCATTTGTGTCATTGTTTAAACATTGTAGGTCATTTTCGTGCCTCCCTTAGGCTTTTCTTGTACAATTAGGGTTTTTAAAACAATCTTGTGCATCTAATGGTGTGTTTTTGATTGGCATTACATTTTAGTTCATTTTTGGTCCTCCCTTTGGCTTATTCAATTCAATTAGGGTTTTTAACCAATCTGTGCATCCATAGGTGTTTTGTTCCATGGATTAACATTAGGTATTTTCGTTTTCCTAGGCTTATTCTTGTCCGATTAGGGTTTTAACCAATTGTGCATCCAATAGGTGTTTGTGTCATTGGATGACATTTAGGTCATTTTTCGCTCCTGGCTTATTCTACGTCTTAAATAAGGTTTTTAACCACTCCTTGGTGCTCCATAGTTTCATTTGTTGTCATTGGATTGACATTAGGTCATTTTTCGTCCTCGATAGCTTATTCTTGTCAATTAGGGTTTTTAACCAATCTTGTGCAATCAATTAAGTTCATTTGTGTCATCGCATTAACATTTAGGTCATTTTCGTCCTCCTAGGCTTATTCTTGTCCAATAGGTTTTTAACCAAATTCTTGTGCAGTCCAATATGGTGTCGGTTTGTGTCATTGGATTAACATTTAGTTTCATTTTTCTCCTAGGCTTCTAATTCAATTGGGTTTTTAATCAATTCTTGTGCATCCAATAGGTGTGATTCGTCATTCGATACATTAGGTCATTTTTTCGTTTCCCTAGGCTATTCTTCGGTCCAATTGGGTTTTACCAATCTTGTGCATCAATAGGTTATTTGTGTCTTTGGATAACATCTAGGTCATTTTCGTCCTCCATAGGCTTAGTCTTGTCCAATTAGGGTTTTTACCATCTTGTGCATCCACATGGGGTGTTGTGTCAATGGATTACATTTTAGTTCAATGGTTGCTCCTCTCTAGGCCTATTCTAATTTTCATATTATGGTTTTTAACCCAATCTTGTGCATCAAATAGGTGTGTTTTGTCATGGATAACAGTTAGGTCATTTTCGTTTTCCCTAGGCTTTATTCTCGTCCAATAGGGTTTTTTAACCATTTGTGCCATCCAATGGTGTATTTGTGTCATTGATAACATCTAGGTCATTTCGTCCTCCCTATAAGCTTTATTCTAGTCTAATAGGTTT
>PGTU02005300.1:0-13686 GCA_002896215.2 Cicer echinospermum
CCTCTGCTCCTTCTATCTTCATATCAAGATACACATAATCAATTACAAAGACAAATTTATACAAGTTTTAATGACTAATCAATATTTGAAGATTTGATACGAAACTTTTAGAACCAAGGTGGTTTGAAGAATAATTTCTTATCTTGTTTTGATGATAACAAAATTTATTTTTTGGGAACAATTTAATGCATTAATATTTTGATTGATTAGGCAGAAAATTAGAACAAACATGAAAAACTCCAAAACCTAGGACTCCCGATGAGAGGAAATGAATTTTAAATAGAGGAAGACAAAGATAAAAAAAAAAAAAAAAAGTACTCTGTGTGTGTGCGTCCCTTTCGATGCTCTGAGTTTGCTTCAGCTCTAAGAGCTTACTTGAAGCACAAACTCCGAAGATTAAATGCAACATTGCTTTTGGATAGCTGCCCTCTAAAAGTAGCAAGGTTGCTTCTTATTCTGATATGCAAACGATGGCAGAAATAAAGTTTTTGTTCTTCTGCCACTGAACTCATAGACAAGCTAGATGATTGATTCGGCCTTTGACATCTATACCATATCGTATGACTTTGAGTTATCAAGCTCTAGTCAATCGAATCTGATAGAAACAAGTTCAATGACTCTGAAAATCAATGCTCGTAAGATGTACCATTGGCCATGATTTGTGGAAATTCGAGAAACCAACGTAAATCTTTGTATGATTTTCTTGTTGCCCGGTCTACTTATTATTTGTTATTTTATTAACCAAGTTTATCCACAAATTTTTTAAATCAATAGTCTACAATCAAACTCCCACCCTTCTTACGTTTTTACTTTCAAAAACTTAATGATACATGTTGATTTCTTGCAATCAAGCAATATCCATAAGCCTTAAAGTTTCTCTACAAAAGATACGTGCAACCCTCATTTATCTACACAACAACAATATTACCCGTAAGCATGTTACAGACGTGTCTGCACTCTTGCTCTTAACCCTATTATTTTATATAATGTGTTTAAGGATATTTTTAGATAGTACAACTTTGTAAACACACCTTGTGAGAGTTATTCAGAAAACCCTTAAATACCTCTTTTTGTAACCAGTCCAGTAGTGGTTGCATCCCTCGACTACATGATTGTACCTAAACTAGAAGGTTGAGAAAACTTCAACATGTTCAGTTGAAATGTAGTGTTTAGATATGTGATTGAATTGGTGAATTAGTGGATTAATCCTTCAGTTTGAAGGATAGAACGTAGTTAAAACGTTGGTGGTGAATTAGGATTAATTGGCTAGTGTTGTTACATTTTTATTGTTTTATTTACTCTATTTTTTCACTCAGTTATAATTTTGTTAAAAACAGTTTTAAAATAAAACACCAATCAAATCTCATTTTTCTTGTGTTTTCTCGTTCTACTAGGCACGTGTCTATGTTTGACTGATGAGTTTAAGTGATGTGATGATAATACTTAGATGTATTGTGTGATATGAGTATATGTGATGATGATGAAATGATATAATAATATTAGGAAAGAGTAACCTAAGGTCAACGAGGGGGGAACTGAATGTTAGAGGTATTTTGCCATAGAGATTTTCTGTCATATATCATATATGCAAGGCTTAATAAGTCTAGTGATGTTGGAGAAGTACAAATGATGTATTTTGGTGGAAAATTCCTTTATGATTTGGAGGCCTAAGTGTGTTTTTTAACGCAACAACCGACGTCAAGACCAAAAAGTTGTTTTGAAGAAAAGAGTTACGATTATCATATTTTCAGGGAACTCTTACTTTACTTTGTATTGTATTTAATTCATTGTCCAACCATGTTTTAAATCCATTAACTAAAGTTTTGCCAACTTTGTAAGATTTGGGTGCTTAAAACTTTGATAATGGATGAACTTATTAAAATTGATCAAAATAATTCATTCATTCTTTGCAAAATGGATCAAAAATATTGTTTCTATGGAAATCTTACGGTCATATTTCATATGAAGTTATGCTCAACGAACCAGTTCAATATAGGTGGAAGTATGCTTTTCAAACATCATTGGGTGATTTGAAGCGATTAATTAAAAAACTAAAGAAGAGAAAATAAATAAATCTCTACGAAGAAAATTGGAGATTGAGAATGTAAAAACAGCTGTGTCTTATCGCATCATGCATAAGATATATATGGTTATTAGTTTTAGTCACATTGCTGACTATAGTCACTATGCTGATATATATTCATATTACGTATAGGTCATATATGTATAATATATCTCTATTAAGCTCTAAATGACAAGGCATTGCACGTAACAGCACATCTTCATTTTTTTATTTAAAGACTCTTTTAACTTAATCAATACTTACATAAATTAAAAATATGTTTTAATTATGAAGATCTAGTTTAGGCAATATAATAACGTATTACACTCAACATAATACCAATCTAAAATTATTAAACTTTTTCTTAAAACAAAATAATATTTTTAACACCACCAATTATTTGAAATAGATGACTAGACAAATACATAAGAAATCATCATACCAGACGCAAAATAAATGAAAACAATAAAACATACAAATCATAGAGAGGTGAGTACACAATAAAAATATGTTTCTCTAGTATCTAAGAAAAATTAGAAAAGAACACATACAAGCTGCAGAGTAGAAATAACACAATACCACAGTAAAGTATGTTTCCTAGTACATACGGTACAGTAAACAATATAAAATACAATACCACAGTAAAAATATGTTTCCTATACATCAATAAAAATAAAGTGCTAAGTCTCTAAACAGGTATGTAGATCATCCACTGGTATTGGGACTGAGCATTCAGTCACCTTCAGTTGCTAATGTAAATAAAAAATAAAATGGGTGAGATGCAAAATCTCAGTGAGCTCTAAAAATAAATAGAAGGGAATTTTTTAATAGTTCTGTTCATATATATATGCATAAAAAAAAATAAAATTATGATGCATCTCAAGCTGAAGCTCCCCACTTCAATTTTCCTTTTTATAAAACATAATGAAACCATTCTTTTATAATGATTTGAAAAACTGTGCATGGACCTCAAAGAATCTTTCTTTGTAAATACAAAAAATGTCGTCCAATTATCTCAACATGATCACCAAGATAATTGAGTTCTGAGCGGTAAATGTGGTATGGTCAAATCTCAATCAACATCCAAATTGTTCTCTTTACCTGTTGAACCATACCTGAAACAACTAAACATTCCTACCGTGATAAGGCATGCATAAATCTGATTAATGAGAGTGTACTGAACTTGAGATATTTTGTATGCAATGTCTTTATATGTTATGTACGCAATGCATGCTTCATCCACAACAATTATTAACAACTTAGCAATATAATGAAATTCAATTGGAATTAAATCCTAAGTCACTAATTATAGCATACCTGCCAAGAGGAAGTATTTGAGGATAGATGTCCAGAGGAAGTATCAGAGGATAGATGTCTAAAGGAAGTATCAAAGGGTACATGTCCAGAGGAAGTATCAGAGATACATGTATAGAAGAAGTATTAGAGGTACATGTCATGAAAATTATTACAGGGTGCATATCCAGAGGAAGTAATTAGAGGATACATGTATAGAAAGAAAGTAAGAGGATATACGTCCAGAGGGAAAGTAAGAGGATATTGAACATTGATTAAAGTTATTGGAATATGAACAATGATCAGAGTTAGAGGAGGAAAAGAAGAAGCAATGTCAGAGAAAGAAGAGATAAGGATGCAACATCAGAGGAAGAAGAGAAGAAGAAACAACATCAGAGAAAAGAGAAGAAAGAAGCAATGCACAAGGAGAAGAGAAAAAGAACAATGTTATACGAAGAAGAGAAAAGAAACACCGAGGTAGAGACACTTAGAATTTTTACAACGCTACCCACCAGAGGAAAAATGAAGAAAACCACGAGAGGTAGAAATACTTTAGAATTTTTAACACCGCTAGTCACCAGAGGCAAAATGAAGAAAACCACTAGAGGCATAACACTTAGAATTTTCAGAACAATCAATCAAAAACATAAAGAGAGCAACCATTTAAAGGCAACTACAAATAGTTTGGGTGCAAAGTATCCAAAGCACGCATGTTGCCTTTCAGTGGTAGGATTCACACAATTGAACTAAAATTATTTTCTTGACATTCTGGGATTTCATAAATTATTAACACAATAATCAAGCATCAAGCAAACAACAATAACAACATGCATGTCAATTTAAAATCATGTGGATGTAGATTCAAAAACCTTGAATGCTAAAGATTTCATTTCTCTCACACAATTAAGTTCTTAAAACCTGTAAATCCCCAAAATGATTTACTGATAAGAAGTAAAAATTTCAATTAATAGACGCCCTATAGTTTTCACGCTAAAAGGAATAGATGTAAAGAAAACTCACCACTTTTAGAATATTCATCAATTGAAGAAATAGTTGTGTGACACCCTAACCCTAAAATAATATATATAATAATTTATATTATATTTCTATAAAATTTATAGCGGATAAATAAAAATCTATTTTCAAGAAATATAAATCTTTTATTTTTAATTTAGGATATCACATTTCTCAAAAAATAAAAAGGAACACTTAAACATCTTTACTCCTATAAATATAGTGCATCTAATAAGCTTGATTTAAGTATACTTACTTTGATTTAATTCTAAAAAAGTTGTTTCAAAGTAAATAAGTAAAGTACAGATTACAACCTTATTCTCGGTATCACCTATTAGAGCGGAGTTCCTCCCAAACTTGAACTCCAAGACTTATTAACCTGTAATGACTGTGATTTCGCAAACGCAGAGCCAAACCATTCAAACACCAACAACGATGGAGGTGAGTTCGAAATCATGTTGATAGTATAATACAAGTAAGAAGAAGACGCAAACAATCATATATAGAACTGTATCATGACACACATTGCTCAGAAAAATATTACATTAAAAGTCAAAATCACTCAAAGAAAATCAAACTTTCACTATAACATCAAATCATCTAAGAGAAATTATATCACTTTTGCAATGCATCAATGAACAATAAAGCAATCACAATAAATGCAATAAATGCATGAGACTTTATACCCTACTTACAATGTGGGTACCATTCTAACTTTGAAGTGATTGGTTAGGAGCTTGATACTATGTACCTCTTGTGACGACAATCAAATTGGCCATATCCAATAGAATCCCTCAACTCAACCCGAGACACATATATGTGACCATCGAGGTAAACATGTGTTGCATGGTAGCTCCAGACATTTGGAGTGCTACCTCCAAGTCACATAGGAATTCCCCACCGAATACGTCCAAGGTTAAACAATCTTGCCTTAAGGCTCAACACAGACTGCGACGATCGACTCATTCAGTTGTACTCCCCGGAACAACTAGACTTGTCAGGCCCTACCTATATGATGACAAAATAATCTTCACTTCACAAATTCTCAATATTTATATTCTCCCCTCGTTGGCCTATGATACTCCATGAAGACCATCATCTCAAACACAAATTGAATCACTATTTTTCACTCAACTATGTGTTATTTCAATATCTCATCAATAAATTTAATCATCATAATCATTAATCACACATCATCATAATTAGATAAACTCATCATACATTTATAGCATCTTATCATCCATCATACCTCATCACTAAACTTATCACACATTTATAATATCACAATTATCAACCATACATCATCATCATCGTCATAATATATTATCACAATGCATTCATCTTTTATTATCACATCAAATAAACTCATCTAATTAAATATAAACATAAAATTCATTCGACACCCAATAACACAATAAAAGAAATTAAATCAATCAACACCTTACAAATATTTCTATTCTACATTTTAATCATACAATTTCCATATTTTAATATTAATTAATTTATGCTACTGCCGCATGTAGCGAGCCCCAGATGAATCTTTGGAAAATACGGTTTTCCCATTCATCTCACAATATATTATACTCGTGAATTCAAACGTTATCTCACCTTACCTTATTTTGACGTTTTTTCAAACACATACATCAATGAGAGTATTCAACAGCAACTGCAGATGAACAACGTACAACGAACGAATCCGAATAAACGGCAAAATCACAAAATTTATGACACACGGCTGATAAATTATGTAGAGCATAAAAATCAATATTAAATAATGAATAATAATTTTACAAGCAAGAATAGAGTCAAAATGACGAGTAAAAAAAATTGCAGAGAAGGTCTTACCAACTCGTCGGAGTGCGGAAGGGTTTGACGTCACTTTTACCAATACAATGATCAATGTTTCTTTATGTTTCGACGAGGAGAACAAAATGGTTGTTTGTTTGGTTGAAACTAAGGTCTCAAAAGCTTAAATCACAAGGACAACTTCCATAAATTCCAAATTATGACAAAAGTTTGGGGTCCTAAATCGTCCAAAAGTTGTGTGATGCTTGCTGATAATAATTATCCCAACGTAGCATTAACTGTTGAAGAAGCTTATTTAGTCGAGTGGATGGTTATTCGATGGCTAAAGGATATTTGGTGAGTTGCAAGAGGCATGGAATTAATGAGACATATTATATAGGCTTGGTCAAAGCAATTTCAAGTAGTAAGGACTAATTAGGATGTAGATGAACTTGTATTTGAAAAGAAAAATGTGAATTTGGGATGGGGAAGCCAATTACTGGGAATAAGGCGCCGTTTCTATAAGGAGAAGGAAATTGGTTTTAGTTTCTTTAGTAACCTAGGAATAGAAACTAAGGGAACGAAGCAGTGTCAGCCGAAAATAAAGTACGTGCAATATTAGAAACTCGGGTGTGTATAGTAATTATGGTGTCCAATCTTTTTTTCTTTTTCTTTCTATTTCTCAGTCTTAAATAAAATCCTAATAAATTTTATTTTACTTCTCCATAATTAAAATCTTATTCCTCACTGTTATTAAAATTCTTTAATTTTTTTTGAAAATAATAAATAAATATTTTACAATTTATATTAACCACCCAATTAAATATGAATATAGAATTTCGCACAATGGCAAACACGCATAAAAAGAAAATTTATCGTAGTATCTATCGACATATATCTAGAATACTTTTAATACTAAATTAATTCTTTAAACAATATTTTAATTCATTAAATAGTCTATTATAAAATTTGGGTGTTCCACTCTTGATAAAAAATAAAAGGTATTAATTAGAAAGTCATGGATTGAATAACGTGTATATGAGTAGTGAATGACAAATTAAAATCCATTATGAAAATAATGAATTGGTGGTGTTTTTGAATAATAATAAAATAACAAGTGAGAGTGAAAAAAAGTTTACCGTTAGTAATTAATGAAATAAAATAGAAAATTTAATTTACCAATAAATGAGAGAAGAATTGGAACTAATGAATTGGAGTAGTCAAAATAGCTTCCAAATATATATTCTATAAAAATCTATTATTATCGTTTGAATGAAATATTATTATAAAACAATAATTCTAAAAGAACTACATAAATTCCAACAATTAAGTTAGCTTACGTTGCTAATTAAAAAATAACCTACACGTATCTTATCAATAAATGAATTTAATCATAAAACACTTAATTATCAATTTCAATAATTATGAATATTGTTTTTAATATGATTATTCGAAAGTAATATTTTTAGATACTTTTGGCACACTTGGTATATTTTTCTTTTAATAACTGATCACATAGAATAAATTATTAAATAACAGTTCTAGATAATTACTAGATATATAGGTGTTTAGGTATATAAAATAGATGTGAAAATATTGGTGTGTTACAAGTTGTCCCAACAATTCTAGCTCTTCTTCAAGTTGTGTAAGTTTGAAATTCCTCTTTTTGTTGGTTTATTCCTTTCCCATAGCACAAATCTTTCTTGATTCTCTAAAGCTGGAGAGTTAAATCCTACATGCAAGGTTGTTGGGTAGGTTTAGATAATGTTAAGTAACTGATATTTTTGGAGATTTTGAAAAAAAAGGAGAAATGGAAATATAATGAATAGTAACGGCGTTCGTGTTTTCAGAATGTTTTGAGAGAAGAAGGTGCAAGTCGACACTGAAATAAAATGGATGCTTTGGTTAGTTAAGGGTACCCTGAAAGAGAGAAAAGGAGAAATAAAAGTGGTCTGCTTTTTCTTTTGTTTCTTAGACCTTCTAAATGCTACTATTTCCTATTCTACCATTGATCCTAATTTAATATTACTAAAAAAACAAAGCATTAACAATTACTAAATTTTTAGAAATTATTGTTACACTAATTTAAACTAATGTTGTAAAATGAAAAAAAAAGAGCTAAGTTTTCAAATTTCAAAATAATTTTAAAGTAAAGATAAATTATGATGTTCAAGAATAGAAAAAAAACTTAATTTGAATAAACACTTTTCCATTTAAAGTATCATGAATTAATTTATAGTTACTTAAATAAATTACTTAATGGATAAGAAGAAGCAAATAACATAGAACTAAATTAAAATAATCCTAAAAATAAGATTTTGACTGTGATTCGGTATCACAATTTCACTCTGCATTAAATAGCTGAGTAGTAATTCATATATACTCCTCAGTTCTTCAATGCTAACACTTTGAAAACATTACCCAACAACATGGTGAGTTATAAAAACTTAATAACATAAAATTTATAAACAATTTAAAGATATTTTTTAGCCATACTAGTATATTATCATGGAAAATCCTTTCAGTTGTAATTCATTAAAACTTAATCATAATCTATTAAGATAAAGTTTGCATTCTTTTAACAAATTTTGTACTATATACTTAACTATACATGTATATATATTTATATATAAACTACACTTGAAATCTTTAAGTTCGTGAACTAGTCTGCTCAAGTGTCAGTCACTTTAGAGATACTAACTTGTATGAAAGGTAGGTCATATGTGATTACTGTAAGAGGTATCTCACTTATTATTCTATTACTAGTCCTCCTTTATTGAAGAACATTTGTCCCTTTTAGGAAGACATACAATGAACTCACAATATCTTGAATCCTTTTTTATTGAATGCATTCTTTGATATAATTACACTATTCGTTAAATAATTTGTCTAGGTAACTGAAACCAAACTAAAACAATCTTGATAATGGCTTTAATTTTTCAACTGATGTACTAGACATTAGGTAATTGAAAACCAAACTAAAACAATCTAGAAAAACACATAAAATGAAGTCTAAAATTGAGTCAAATTTGCTCAATAGAAAAAATTTCGTTAAGCAAATTTAAAACCTGAAAGGAACCCCTTACGAAACTGGAAAATTCTATTAGCCAATTTGAATTTGCTAAGCGAATTTGGTAGGATGCATAGTTATGTTTTACGTGTTTTAACAATTTTTTCTCCTCATTCTAACTCTCAAAACCCCCTTTAGCAATAATTTAAATTAAGGAAAAGTCATATGCTTTGCATATCCAAAGTTCAACACTCAAATTTAATCAACAAAATATACAACTGACGTCTCAAAATCATCACAACATGCATATCATGAATTAAACTTTGATATAGGACATTCCACAAACACATTGTATGCAAGACTTGAAATTGATATGTATGAATTGGAATAGAAAATTATTTTTACATTTTCAAAATCAAATTCAAATCTTGAAACATACCCTAGAGAGGTTTGAAGTTGGGTCCTATATGATTACCTTTAGAAGAAATTTGACACTTAAATCTTTGATTCCAATTTCAATTCTATGAGAAAATCCTAGTTTTCTTAAGTGCCTCTTTCTTCTTCAAAGCTTGTCCTAATTAGTCTCTTCCTCTCTAATCTTCATTAATGAGCAAGACTTCATCCCAATTTTTCATTCTCCTTCTATACCTCTTTCTTTCTTTAGTTCTCTAACTTTCTAGTTTGATTTCTCTTCAAACAAGCAAAGATGTCAGGGGCAGATAATTTATTGGTTTGGTTCGAAGGTGTGAATCAAAAAAGATGATTGAAAATTGTGGTATTCTAGATAAATCACGTTAGGTGTTCATTACGTTTTTAAAGTTTACAGTTACTTTTTTTAAATGGTTCAAATTTTACTTGTGATCATTAGTATTTAGTTTTTGTATGATTATATGTAGTTTGTTGCGCATAATTATTTAACAAAAATATGTATCCTAAATGGGGTTTTTTTATTGTAATATCCCTTTTTTTTTTTAATATCAATCTACCCTACTTTTAAATTAAAATACCAATTTGCCCTACTTTTTGGCTCCAGATGCAGGTCGCATTCTGGGGCTGCGACTTCTTGAAAGCCAAATTTTTTTACTTCAACACATGGTCGCATCCTGGGGATGCGACCTCTCCAAGCTTGATTTTTTTTTTTGTTGATTTGGGTGGAATAAAATCTTGAGGTATTTATTAATAATAATAATAATGGGTATATTAAATAATTAAGTAATATAATAAAAAAATAATAATAATAAAAATAATATATTTAATAATAATAATAGATAAAAAGAAAAAATTCTATTTAAATAAATATAAAATTACTTTATTATTTAATATAATGCCAAATATTATTTTAAATATATATATTCTTTAAATTGTGAATGTTGTTATTTATTATGGTAATTATATTAGATATATTATGATTTATTATTAATTAAATATTTAAAAATAATTATAAACATTAAAATATACAAAAATTGTTATAAATAATAAAATAATTAATTTAATATTATTAAATATAACTTTTAATATATTAATAATAAAAAACAATATAATAATTAAAAAGAAATCTATTATAAAATAAAATAAAAAATACATTAATGTAAAAGAATATACATTAAAAATAATAATTTTAATGAATAATAATATAACTATTAATAATAAGGATTAATTAATACAATAAAAATATAATACAATTAATTAAAGAAAAAAATGACATCAATTTTGAGTAATGTGCCAGCAGCGTTTGACAATGTTTCTTAGTATGACCAGATACCCGACATAATCCGCACTTTCTTGGACTCTATCCGTAGTGTCCATTTCGTTCTAATGCGCTTGGTCTTTGGGCGACCTTCTTGACTCTTCGCATTTAGTGATTGTGACACACCTTAACACCTCTAGATTGTGGCCAATATCCTTCGTTTGGTATCGGTTGAAACGCTTCACTGTAGACTTTTAAGTACTGTTTCCACCTTGTACAACTTCGGATATAAGGCTCCAATAATCATATTTGATGCTAGAACATGCTGCTATCACATGTGAACAAGGCATAATGTTTAGCTTGATATTTTCCACAATCGCACCACTTGTTGGAAGATTTATACTGAAATGACCAATTGGTCGCCCTTCTTTGGAATACTGTCTCGTGGACCATGAAAGTGTGGTTGCTTCGCATCAAAACTATCGACTCTATGACTATTTGATTTACGTATTTCCGATTTCATAAAATTCATGCATTTTTCTGTGTATATCTGACCCAGAAGCTTAAAATTGATGCGTGTTGTTTTGCCATGGTTGGAAAATAGTGTACCTGTTTTATAATATGTTGATTGGACCAAAGCAGTGGATGGGAAGGTTGCGTGGTTCTTTTAATACTGCGTTCATCGACTCCACAAGGTTGGTGGTCATCTGACCCAACGGCTACCTCCATCAAATGCTTGAATCCAATCTTGTCGCGGTATATTGTCTAACCATTTCAAAGCTTCTGGGTTTACGATGCCAATTTCTCTGCGGTAGTATCGATATGTAGACTCATTGATTGAGTAACCTGTATTGAAACAACAGACAATGCATTATTACACTAATTATAAAACTTCATAATTTAATTTTTAATTAATGATAAGAAGTAAGAATTAAAGTATTACCCATAGAAATAACCTTGTTCTTCAAAGCATTATCCTTAAATTCCCTTGCAAAATTTTGTGCAATATGTCGGACGCAAAACACATGCTTGACGGAGGATGTTGCCAACCCATTATTCAGATTATGTAAGCACTTTTGATAGATTCGTGTCTATCTGAAATCAAACAAATGTTGGCTTGTGGAGTGACGTGTGATCTCAATTTTCTCAAAAAGAAACTCCAAGCCTCTTTTGTCTCACCTTTCCACAAGAGCATAAGCAATTGGAATGATATTGTCGTTCCCATCCTGTGCAACTGCTACCAATAGAGTTCCCTTATACTTGTCGTATAACCAAGTTCCATCAACTTGTACAATTGGTTTGCAAAATTTAAACGCAGATATGCATGGAACGTAAGCCCAAAATGTCTATGAAAGATTGTCATCCCATTTATCAAAACCATGTTCATTATACAAGCTGGGATTGTTCCATTTTAATAATGGTTCCTGGAGCAAACGTTCGCATAACTAAATAACCATCGTGGAAGTTGATTGTAAGACTCTTCCCAATTGCCAATAAATGTTGTTCGATTGCCTTATTTTTTCCCAACCAAGCTTTTCTATAACTAATTGTGTAGTTATACAAAGCCTGAAATCTGAGCAATAATGACCTTCACTTTGATTGAAGGGTCCATCCTCATAACTTGCATATACTGTGCACATATCATTGTTAGAATCGAGCTTTGTATGATCTTGTGATAGTGCAGAATTTGTGCATGTATGAGCATATCAATTTCCCAATCACCCACATTCATTTTTTTTGCGTTTTGAAGCTCTACATCTAAACAAACAATTTGGATGTGAATAAATAATAACGTACCTTTCTAGATCGATTTTTGCACCACAAAGTTCAATGATTGTTTTTAGATGATAAACACTTGATTGCATGTACACATTCATCCTTGTTCTGAAACTCATTCCAACTTCAAGAGTTCATCTAAATTTTGGGAACTTCGTCAATGAACATGTGATCAAATTCAGTTGGTTGGTTTGCGGTGGATAGATTGGTTCTTCATGTGGAATGGTGGATCGAATACAGAGGGATAAGTTGATCTCTACTTCCATATCTTCATCAATATCATCATCGTCAGGAATCACCAGATGATTCATCGAAGTATGTTTCTCATCTTCACTATAATCACCTAATTCTTCCTCATTGATATTATAATGGACACTAAAGTGGAAGATCACATTGTGGACTTGTTGGGGAGAGATTCGTGATAATAAGTTGTTGGGAGACAGACATTGTGGACATGTTGAGTTTGTTCATTTTGGCTAGAGTATGGGTTTGAACGTGTTGTGATGGAGAAAATACGTCGGGTTATAATGGCTAAGTTGTTGGGAGACATTGTGGACATTGTGGACATGTTGAGTTTGTTCATTTGCTAGAGTATGGTTGATAGTGTTGTGATGGAGAATGTACGTCGGTTGATAAGGGTAGAGTATGGTTCATAGTGTTGTGTAGGATATAGTTTGGAAGGCATGTTTGAGGTGATGGTGTGAATGGGTTGATGGTTTGTGTTGTGAAGTAGGACCACTTTCAAATGTAATTATAACTCAATAGTGTCAAGTTGTGACCATTGTGCATAAACATCAAACTTAGATCGCTTCCTGGCCATGCGATTTCCTATATAAACACCCCAAACCTTTACTTCAATCCAACACATCAAACACACTTCCTCTATCTTAATCTAAAAACCACTATCTTCAACTTCTCAAACACACTTTCTCCGATTTCTCAAACACATTTTCTTCAACTTTACTCATGGAATTATCCAAAAATCATAGAGCTGAAAGTCGATACATTCAAGCATTTGTAAGTATTTTATATTAATTTCTTATATATTATTAATTAATT
>PGTU02005301.1:0-13224 GCA_002896215.2 Cicer echinospermum
GGTTTGGAATTCCGAGTCCATGCATTTGGCATATACGCATTGCATTAGGTGCTTGGCACACGAGTCGTATTGATTGAGTTTATGATTGAGTGATTTGAATTTGATTTATCGTGTTAATTGCGTTGAAAATGCTAAGTGTTGTGTTGATTATTGTGTGTAAGTATGATGTTATCGAGATCCCAATTGCGTGGTAATCGCGTAGAAATTGCTAGTGTTAAGTGTGAACTTGAATTAGGAATGACTTAGGTTATTCATGAATTTTTGGAAAACTGATCAGGGAAATCGATTTCCCAATCGATTGGATGGTAAACAGGACTTGGCCAAATTCACAAATCGATTAGCCAATCGATTTCGAAATCAATTTTTCAAAGGAATCAGTTAAGAAATCGATTGCCCATCGATTAGGCCTTAAGTCAGGGGCTCCAAGGACCAATCAATCGATTTACCAATCGATTGAATTCAGCCAGGATTCTGTTTTCATTAGAATCCCTCACCAAATCGATTAGGAATCGATTGGCTCGAAACCAGGGCTCAGGAACCGATCAATCGATTTACCAATCGATTGAATTCAGCCCAGGATTCTGTTTCATTAAAAAATCCTCACCAAATCGATTTCCCAATCGATTGGCTCAGTGAAAATTCTCAGTTTGAGTTAGATGTTCGATTGTTCATAACTTATCCAAGTCTTGATTTGTTATGTGTTAATTGGGAGTTGAGAACTTCATTTTACTTTCATTTTGAATTGGCAAAGTATTGCATGAACTTTTCGCATATTGGAAATCCTGTTAAGGTGCATGCTTAGTTGAAAAAGTTTGTTCTTGAGCATTCAAAAACATAATGCTATGTGTTAACTGTTATTTCTGGTTGGTGACCCTTTACAATTATTGTGGAAATCTGGGCTTTGCCCTCAGATGAGAGTCAAGACGATCCTACCGGTTCGTACCCTACGACGGGAATGGAGATGGGAGAACGCGTGATTGCAGTTACATTAGGAGGATCTCACGGGGCGCGTGGAGATACTCAGGTGTATAGCTTTTTGTAGATGATCAGATAGGATGATGTATAGGACTAGGGGTCCTTCTTTTTGTTTGGAGTATTTTTAGTTTGGAAAACTGTACTTATACAAATATTATCAGTTGATATCATCTTTGATGGTTCCATGTTACTATTTGATGTTATGTAATGTTTGGGATTATAATTGGAGAAACTTTTCCGCTGCGTAAATTTATAGACTCAATTATTTATCCAAGGCATTTCCCTGTTCCTGTTTTAATTCTTTGTTGTTTTTAATTACTTTTGAAAAAAAAATATACCCTCGCTTTGGAAAAACGGGTGTTACAATATCAATATATGACATATGATGATAAATCTTGTGTCTGTGAATTATGCCTCGTCTATGTCGGTTATGACTGTTGATGGAACTTTTATTTCATTAGTAGGTATTGGTTCTATCTCTACACCTAACTTGTCTTTTTCTGATGTTTATTATATTCCTACTCTCACTTTGAGTCTTGTTTTTGTTAGTCAAATATGTGATTTAGGCTATTTGGTTATATTTTATTCCACTTCTTGTTGTGTGCAGAATCCACATTTCGGGAGGCTGATTGAGAATGGCCATAGACAAGGGGGACTTGATATTTTGGATGACCTGCGAGTCTCATATAGTGTAGCCTCAACAACGGCTGTTGACTTATTATCTAGTTTTCGCTTGAATTCTTCGTCTTCTAGTTTTTATTCATGGCATTCTCGCCTTGGACATGTTTCTGCCTCTAGATTGAAATATTTGACTTCTACTGGAGCTTTAGGAAAGTTACAAACTAGTGATATTTCAGATTGTTGTGGTTGTAAACTTAATAAATTTCCAAGTTTACTGTTTAGTAAAAGTGTTTATGTGTCATATGCGCATCTTGATTGATATCATTATGATGTTTAGGATCCATCATTAGTTCTTACCAAATATGGATCTAGATAGTATGTTTAATTTATTGATGATTACACTCATTGTTGGATTTATCTTATAAAAAATTCGGTCTAAATTTTTTGACATTTATCATATGTTCCGTGCTATGATCAAGACTCAATATAATGTTCTTATAAGTGATTTTGTTGTTATTTAGGTGGAGAATATACCTCTAATAAATTCTTTGAATTACTTGGTTATGATGACACTCTCCACCAGACGTCTTGCACTAATACTCCTCAACAAAATGGAGTTGCAGAAAGGAAACATCGTCATATTATTAAGGTTGGTCATTCCATTTTGTTGTTTGCTTCAGTTCCTAATGAATTATGAGGGAAAACAGTTCTTAATATTGTCCATGCTAATAATAGAACTTCATTGTTGGTCATACCAAATTTGTCTCCATTTGAAAAATTGTATGCTTCTATCTATGATTACTATTTTTGGAAAGGTCTTTGGTTCTACTTATTTTGTTCTTCGTTCACAAGTAGAGCGTAGTAAGTTGTCTTCTTGTTCTACCATGTATGTTTGTCTTGGTTATGTGGATGGTCAAAAGGGTTATCATTGTTATGATCCTCATATAAGAAAACTTTATGTTTCTCGTAATGTTTTTTTCTTGAACACATCCCTTTTTACTCTATTTCCTTTGATTCTCATATTACTAAGAGTTCAGAACTAACCCATATTGTTCTTTTTGGTTCTAATGATAATGCTTCTAGTGATTGTAATATTGAGAGTTGCAGGACAAATACTACTGCTCCACATGACGACATCCCTTTTGTCCCATTGATTGTCCAACCACCTCATGTGATAGTTGATCCTTCGTCTTCTCCTCCTTGTTACCCCTCTCATCACCATAAGTCTACTCAATTACTTGATTTTGTCTATTCCACTTACTCAACTTCGTTTTGTTCTTTCTTAACCTCCATTCCGAGTTTGTTTGAGCCTTTTTCCTAATAAAAAGGCTATTATTGATCCTTTTTGGCAGCAAGATATGGTAGAAGAACTCTCTACATTGCACACAACAGATACTTGGGAATTAGTACATCTTCATCTTGGAAAGCGTATTATTGGGTCATGTTGAGTATACAAGATCATAACTAATTCTGATGGGTCGGTTGAGCGCTACAAAATACATCTTGTTGCTAAAGGATTATCTCAATAATATCGTATGGATTATGAAGAAAATTTTGTTCTTGTAGCCAAGATGACCATTATTTGTACTCTTATTGCAGTTGCATCTATTTACCACTGACATATTTTCCAAATGGATATCAAAAATCTTTTTTAAATGGTAAGCTTCATGAAGAAGTCTATATGGTCCCTCCACAAGGAGTTTATCATAATTAGGGGGAAGTAAGTTAAAAAAGAGGCTTTCTATGGTGTTAAACATGCTCCTCGAGCTTGATTTGAGAAATTCTCTACTTTGATCACTTATCTTGGCTTCCGCTCTAATGGATATCATTTTGAATTGTTTATAAGGTCCCCCACTTATGGTCATATTATAAATTCTTTGTATGTTGATGATATGATTATTACATGTGATGATGTTAGTGGAATCAATGAGTTGAAATTGTTGTTAGCTAAACAGTTTGAGATGAAGTACTTGATAACTATTCGCTATTTCTTAGAGATTAAAGTTGCCTACTATCCTAGAGCCTACCTTATTTCTCAATCCAAGTACATTTCCAACATTCTTAAACAGACTCGTCTTTACTAGAGCAACAAATACTCTTCTTTAGTTGAATGTGAAATATGCTCTATTGGATGGTGTTCATTTACTAGATCTCACTTTGTATTGTACTTTACTTGACCACTTGGTGTATCTTACAATTATCAGACCTGATATATCTTATGATGTTGATGTTGCAAGTCAGTTTGTTGTCTCTCCCACTACAGTAGAGTGGACTATTGTTCTTTGTATTCTTTCAGGAACTCAACCTCAGAGCATTGTCTTTCCGTTGTCGTCATTATTGTAGTTATGTGCTTATTCTGATGCTGATTGGACTGGTGACACCATCGATCATAAGTCCACCACAAGATTTTGTATCTTTCTTGAGGATTTTCTTATTTATTGGAAGAGTAAGAAACTGGACGTTGTCTCTCGCTCTTTCCATCGTCGTCATCATTGTAGTTTAATTTTTTGATTGAAAAACTCTCAATAATTTTATGTTAATGCATTGTGAGTTTGAAGGGAAATGTTAGATAATATTCTTATATATATATATATATATATATATATATATATATATATACTTATTGTAACTTTATTACCATTGACTTTTGTTCATTTTGCTTATGATACCCAAGTGAGGTCCTTTCTCTTCTTCCTCTCTTCTATGTTTATGTGTGTTTATCATTGTTAATAAGAGTAACTAGCACTCTAGACTATGTGAAAAGACACTCATTTTCAGACCTTCAACATGCAACAATCGTCCAACAAGAGATACATCACCCTTTTGTTTCTCACTAAAAACTCAAAAATACAAAAGGCTTGAATAAAAAAAATGTATTGAATCTTGATTATGATCTTGCAAGAATGAATGATGATGAATAGATAAAAGTGTTTTTGCAAATAATGAAGGAACAAATCAATATTTAAACATGAGTTAGTTAGAAAATGTACAATGCATTCTAACTAAAAATATTTGTATTGTAACTATCAAAAATTGATTGCACAATTCGTGTGTGAATCAATTTAGAATCTTGTGAATTGATTCATTAGCTTCTTGAAAGTGTAGGATTTCATCAGTCTACAATTTGCCTACAACAAACATCTTGGAATGGTCCCCAAGAACCTTTATAACTCTAATTACAAAGATATGAGTCGATTCATCAAGTTAAAATATACTTAGAAAATATTTTTTTAATGTATTATATGATGTTCTAGGATGTTTCTATCATGCAACCTGTAAGACCCGTAATTTTAAAGTACCATTTATGTATTTTTGGCGTATTTTTGCTCGGAGGCTTTAGCCAAAGTTAATAATATTTTGGAGTTTTAATAAATCAAAAAGTATTTCCGATGCATTAGAATTTTCTACGTCGATAATAATTGAATTTAACTGCGGTAATACTTTACGGAGAATTTAAGGCGTTTCGGGTGAAACGGTAATTTAATAATATCTAGATTTTGGAGATTTTGTAAGTTATATTTATTATATATATATATGTTTGCTTGGAGGGAAAAAGAAGGAAACTAGAAGGAGGAAAAGAAAAGAAATAGTATAATAAGGAAGAAGGAAAAAGGAAGAAGGAAAAACAAGAAAGAAATAGAAAGGAAGGAAAATCTTCAATTCCATCTTCTTCCTCTGAAAACTCACGCAAGGACCAGAAGAATTCATCCTTCTCCATTTTTCGTTTTCGTTGCTTCCTTTCCTTCAAACTAGTGACCAAGGTTTGGGTGTGAGTTAGATCAAGGTTTTTGCAACTCCATCTTCTCTTTGAATTCGAAACAGAGAATACGGTTTTTGAGATCCAAACCAAACCCTCCGTTTCTCCTAGATCCAAACCTCATTCTCTGAAGAGATAGAGGGAAGTTGCTCACCATACGCTACGGTGCTAGGGAACTAATTTGAAGCGGCGTTGCGAGCGAAGATTTTACCGGAATTACTCGCGGTACCGGAACGGGCACGTTAGAGCTACGCGAAGGTAAGGGCTCCTTCCAACTTCTAGTTTGCATTAGGACTTATCTGTGGTTGTGTGGGAAGGAATTGTTAGGGTTTAATGTATCGATTTGGGGAAAAACGAAACTAGGGCGTTACGGGTAAAACTTAGAGTTTAGGTTTTGTTTTATTGATGAATGTTTGTGGTAAAATGAATTTGAATGTCATTGTGTGTGGATTATGAGTAAATGAAATTTGATGTATTGTGTGTTATGTTGCTTATTGTGTTCGTTGTTTTTAACATGCTCTTAATTGACATTGATGAAATTGGATATGTATTGGTTGGATTTGTGAATAAGAATTGATATGTTTTGATGTGAGAATTTGTTTGTAGTTGTGTTGTGTGGAATTTGAAAACATTAAGTTAATGAGTATTAAGAATGGGGAATTCTTAATGTCTCGTTTACTTAATGTGCGTTTGTTCGTGAAAATCGTTTAGTTAACTGGGCGTTAGAATGGGGATTCTTAATGTCTCGTTACTTAACATTTTGTTTTCAAACCGTTTAAGTTAATTGGACGTTAAGGAGGGGGAACCTCTTAATGTCTCGGTTACTTAATTTTTGTTTAAAGAAAATCGTTTAAGTTACTGGGCGTTAAGAATGGGGAATCTCTTAATGTCTGGTTACTTAATATTTGTTTTGAAAACCGTTTAAGTTAACTGGACGTTAAGGAGGGGGAACCTCTTAATGTCTCGGTTACTTAATATTTTGTTTTAAAGAAAATCGTTTAAGTTAACTGGGCGTTAAGAATGGGAATCTCTTAATGTCTCGGTTACTTAACATTTTGTTTTGAAACCGTTTAAGTTAACTGGGCGTTAGATGGGGAATCTCTTTTAATGCTCGGTTACTTATTTTTTTGTTTGGAAAATTGTTTAAGTTAACTGGGCGTTAGAATGGGGATCTCTTAATGTCTCGGTTATTATTATTTTGTTTGGAAAATTGTTTAAGTTAACTGGGCGTTAAGAGGGAATCTCTTAATGTCTCGGTTACTATTATTTTGTTTGGAAAATTGTTTAAGTTAACTGGGCGTTAAGAATGGGGAATCTCTTAATGTCTTGTTACTTATTATTTTGTTTGGAAATTGTTTAAGTTATTTGGGCGTTAAGAATGGGGATCTCTTAATGTCTCGTTATTATTATTTTTTTTGGAAATTGTCTGAGTTAACTGGGCGTTGAGAATGGGGAATCTCTAATGTCTCGGTTACTTAATGTTCGTTTTTGAAAATCGTTTCAGTAAATGAGTATTAAGAATGGGAATCTTTATGACTTGTTTACTGAATGTTTTGTCTTGAAATCGTTAAGTTAATGAGAATTAAGAATGGGGAATTCTTAATGTCTCGCTTTTTATGTGTGTTTCGGTAAATCGTGCTGACCCGGGATAGGTGGACCTTGGTAAACAGTACGGGCTGTGATAGCCAGTACGTTTACGATTTCACGTTTGGTAAGTTCGTGCTGACCGGGATGGGTGGCACCTCGGTAAACAGTACGGACCCGTGATAGGTATGTACGTTTACGACTTACGTTCCTGAGGGAATTGGTTTGGTAAGTTGTGCTGACCCGGGATAGGTGGCACCTCGGTAAACAGTACGGGCCGTGATGGTAGTACGTTTACGACTTACGTTCCTGAGGGAATTGTGTTTGGTAAGTTTGTGATGACCGGGATAGGTGGCACCTGGTAAACAGTACGGACCCGTGATAGTAGTACGTTTACGACTTACGTTCCTGCGGGAATTGCGTCTGTCCGTGCAGGGACTGCGCAGGGGTTTGCGCGTGAGAGACTACGCCCTGGTTTAAGTTGACGAGAATTAAGAATGGGAATCTCTTAATGTCTCGTTTACTCGTGCTAGTTTGGTAAGTTGTGCTGACCCGGGATAGGTGGCACCTCGGTAACGGTAGGACCGTGATAGTAGTACGTTTCACGACTTACGTTCCGAGGAATTGTGTTTGTCCGCAAGAGATAACACCCTGTTGATTTGTGAACTGTTGTTCATTTGGTGTGTAGTAATGTGTTATAAATGCTAAGTGTTATGTTTTGGAATTGGTGATAACATGTTTGATTGCAATACCATTTCGAAATCCATGATGTCGTAGTAATTGTGTTATCAGTGTTAAGTGTTAAGAATTGGATTATGTATGAATGTGATTGAGTTAGTTTATGAATTTTTGAAAGAATACACAGGTAATCGATTCCCAATCGATTGGATGGAAGTCGGGGCTTGGCCAAATGAACAAATCGATTAGCCAATCGATTTTGTAAATCAGTTTTTTAAAATCCCTTTCGAAATCGATTGCCAAATCGATTGGCAATTAAGTCAGGGGCTCAGCTATCCTGTCAATCGATTGCCCAATCGATTGAATCAAGCAGAGTTCAAAATTTCACTAAAAACCTTCAGGAAATGATTTGGAAATCGATTGGTAATAACAGGGCTCCGTTATCCTGTCAATCAATTGGCAATCGATTGATTCAGCCAGGATTCTATTTTCATTAAAATCTTCACCAATCGATTGCCCAATCGATTGGCTCAGTGAAATCTCATTTTTAGTTGTATGAATAATTGCTCATCGAATTATCCATGTCTTGTTTTATTTGTTTAATTAGGAGATCGAGAAACTGCGTTTTACTTCTTTTCATTGGCAATGTACTGTATGAACTTTCGCATATTGAAATCCTGTTAGGTGCATGCTTAGTTAAAAAAGTTGTTTTGAGCATTCAAAACTTATTGCTATGTGTTAACTGTTATTTTCTGGTTGGTGACCTTTACACTATTGTGGAATCTGGGCTTTGCCCTCAGATGAGAGTCAAGGACGGCCTACTGGTTCGTACCTGCGGACAGGGATGGAGATGGAAACGCTTGACTGCTGTTACGTTAGGAGGATCTCAGGGCCGCGTGAGATCAGTCAGGTGTTAGTTGTTTTGTAAAATGATCAGACATAGGTTGTCACAGAGGGAACAGATGTCTTTCTTTTGTATTGCATTTATTTAAAAATGGAAGACTGTACCTATACTAATATTGTCAGCTTGACATGTTATTTCCGATGGGTTTAACATGTACCATTTTGTTGTTGGGTAATGGTTTGTGATTTATAACTGGAGTACTTTTCCGCTGCCTGTTTAATTATAATGACTCATTATTTATCCAAAGGATTTCTTTATTTATTTCTCTGCTTTATTTTAAATTCTTTTGAAAAAAAAAATATCCCTCGCTTTGAAAAACGGATGTTACATTTGTGGTATCAGAGCTTTGGTTTGGTTTTCCTTGGGGGCTGTGGAACCTTGGTTCTAGATTGTAGGTTACGAGTTGTTGTCTGATCATGTGTCGGTTTAGGTGGTTTAAGTTGTCAAGTTATAATTTATTATGTGCTGATGTGGTCGGAAGTTATTCTTGAATTATTGAAGTAGTGTAAGACTCTACTTGAGATGGTTTTATAGGAACCAATGCTGCCAAGGAGGAATGACGTTCCGAGAACAATGCTGGTAGGAATAGATCGAATGGCGGAGGCTATGAATAACATGGCTGCTTCTGTTGCTGCACAGATGCTGCCAAGACTCAACGCGATCTCGAAAAGAGGGGAAGAGAGATCCGAGTGCAGAGTCAAGAGGATTAAAAGACTTTCGTCGTTACAATCCTCCCAAGTTTGAGGGGACTGAGAATTCAGAGAAGCAAGTCAATGGATCCAAGAATGGAGAAGATCTTCGGAATGATTAACTCTCAGGGCGGAGTGAGGGTCAACTATGCCACTTATATGGCTACTAGGAGACGCTGAGTACTGGTGGAGGAGTACAAGGTCGTTGATGATCAGCTCACGAGGAGGTGAACTGGGAATCTTTCAAAGGGAAGTTTTTTCAGACAATACTTCCCGATGAGTACCAGGACTAGACTGGGTGATGATTTCCTGAACTACATCAGGGGAAATGACGTGGGCGAGTATGCTGCTAAGTTTGAATCACTATCAAGGCATTTCAGATTTTTCCGTGAAGAGGTGGACGAGCCATTCTTGTGTCATCGTTTCCAAGACGGACTAAAGTATGAGATTCAAGAGTTTGTCTTACCCTTGGGAATTCAACGTTTCCAGGTTCTTGTGGAAAATGTAGAGAAGTTGAGGAAGATGAAGAATAAGAGAGCTAGCCGAGGAGGGAATTTTAACTCAGGAGGCCTAGTCGGGCGAAGTATCAGAACAAGGGAAACAGGTTGCTAAATCTTATAATCGACCACATTGTAACAATGGGGACGGGATAACCCAGGGAACCAAGACCTTGAGAAGCAAGTGGACAAGGCATACGATGTTTCGATGTGGAGAAGAAGGACATTATGCTTATGCTTGTACCTTTAACAGTACTACTTGCTACAATTGCCATAACAGGGCACTTTGCAAGGAATTGCGAGGCTCGAGGCGGAACCAATGGTGGATGTAGCTAGGATTACTCTTCTACTGCTAGAGACAGGTGTATTGCGTCGGCGCTGATTTATCTAGCGATCTATTCAATATGACTGTGCGATTACAGGTAACTCTTATACACTTTTCTGATTCGGGGCAACCCATTCCTTCATTGCTATGGATTATGTAATTGTTTGAAGTTGTCCGTGTCTACTTTACTGCTAAGACTTTGACAGTAAATTATGCATGTTTACTTGTAAAATACCATTCAGAATAGGGACTTCTCGATTAATTTGTTTACTTACAATAACCCAAGATCATTCTTGATAGGAATGGAAGCCCTATCATTGGTTAATGATACATTGTACTCAATGTGTCGGCGTCATACTCAGTGTTTAGGTTTGGTACTAGGTGGATGTTCCGTACAAGGTGGACACTCAGCGACTGCTGGGGTGTTGCGACTTTAGAGATTCATGGAGTACTATCGAGTATTGTTTAGACCGTGATCGAAGTTCACATCAACATTTTTGGGAGCATTGCACGAAGCCTTCGGAACGAGGCTATGATTGAGTTCACCCCACAAATAGTTTCCACGCAAGTAGTGAATGGCTCCAGAGGAGACTTTTGTGGGCGCAAGTGTCAAAGCCCTGTGTGGGTATAAGGACGGTGAAATATGATCGTCGGACCAGAGATGGTGCAACAGACACAGCTAAGGTAAGGAAAATCAAGGAGAAAATGAAGACTTCACAAGGTCGTCAGAAGAGTTACGCGGACAAGCGTCGCAGACTGTTAGAATTCGAATAGGGTGACCATGTATTTCCGAGGTCCACACTACTACGGGAGTTGGTAGGGCGTCAAGATGAAGAGTTCGACTCGAATTCATTGGACAGTCAATTTCTGCCGAATTGGGCCTGTTGCTTATCGGATCGCATTGCTCGATACTGTCCAACATTCTGTGACGTGTTTCAATATCACAGTTGAGGAATATCTTGCAGATCATCGCATGTGATCGAACCAGACACAATCCAACCGAAGGATAATTGACATTCGAAGTACCACCTGTGAGGATTGAGGACAGGAAGATTTAGCGATTGAGGACCAAAGATGTTCGTTGGTCAAGGTGATTTGGAACCCAATTACTGGAGAGGCGACTTGGGAATTGGAGAGCAAGATGAGAGAACACACCCGAGTAATTAATCGACGCATGTTTCGAGACGAAACTAATATTAGGGGGGAGTATGTAAGACCGTAATTTTAAAGTACCATTATGTATTTTTGGCGTATTTTGGATTTTGGCTCGGAGGTTTTAAGCCAAAGTTAATAATATTTTGGAGTTTTATAATCAAAGTATTTCGATGCCAATTAGAATTTCTCGTCGATAAATAAATTGAATTTAACTGCGGTAATACTTTACGAGAATTTTAAGGCGTTTCGGTGAAACGGTAATTTAATAAATATCTAGATTTTGAGATATTTGTTAAGTTATATTATTATTATATATATATGTTTGCTTGGAGGGAAAAAGAAAGGAAACTAGAAGGAAGGAAAAGAAAGAATAGTATATAAAGGAAGGAAGGAAAAAGGAAAGAAGGAAAACAAAGGAAAGAATAGAAAGGAAGGAAAATCTTCAATTCCATCTTCTTCCTCTGAAAACTCACGCAAGGAACCAAGAAAATTCATCCTTCTCATTTTTCGTTTTCGTTGCTTCCTTTTCTTCAAAACTAGTGACCCAAGGTTGGGTGTGAGTTAGATCAGAGGTTTTGCAACTCCACTCTTCCTCTTTGATTCGAAAACGAAGAATACGGTTTTTGAGATCAAACACAAACCCTCCGTTCTCCTAGATCCAAACCTCATTTTCTCGAAGAGATAGAAGGGAAAGTTGCTCACCATCACGCTACGGTGCTAGGGAACTAATTTGGAAGCGCGTTGCGAGCGAAGATTTTACCGGAATTACTCGCGGTACCGAACGCACGTTAGAGCTAACGCGAAGGTAAGGGCTCCTTCCAAACTTCTAGTTTGCATTAGGGACTTATCTGTGGTGTGTGGGAAGGAATTTGTTAGGGTTTAATGTATCGATTTGGGAAAAACGAAACTAGGGCGTTATGGGTAAAACCTTAGAGTTAGGTTTTGTTTATATTGATGAATGTTTCGTGGTAATGAATTTGAATGTCATTGTGTGTGATTATGAGTAAATGAAATTTGATGTATCTGTGTGTTATGTTGCTTTGATTTGTGTTCGTTGTTTTAACATGCTCTTAATTGCATTGATGAAATTGGATATGTGTATGGTTGGATTTGTGAATAATGAATTGATATGTTTTGATGTGAGATTTGTTTGAGTTTGTGTTGTGTGGAATTTGAAAACCATTAAGTTAAATGAGTATTAAGAATGGGGAATCTCTTAATGTCTCGTTTACTTAATGTGCGTTTGTTCGTGAAAAATCGTTTAAGTTAACTGGGCGTTAAGAATGGGGAATCTCTTAATGTCTCGGTTACTTAACATTTGTTTTGAAAACCGTTTAAGTTACTGGACGTTAGGAGGGGGAACCTCTTAATGTCTCGGTTACTTAATATTTGTTTTAAAGAAAAATCGTTTAAGTTAACTGGGCGTTAAGAATGGGGATCTCTTAATGTCTCGGTTACTTAATATTTTGTTTTGAAAACCGTTTAGTTAACTGGACGTTAAGGAGGGGGAACCCTTAATGTCTCGGTTACTTATATTTTGTTTTAAAGAAAATCGTTTAAGTTAACTGGGCGTTAAGAATGGGGATCTCTTAATGTCTCGGTTACTTAACATTTTGTTTTTGAAAACCGTTTAAGTTAACTGGGCGTTAAGAATGGGGAATCTCTTAATGCCTCGTTACTTATATTTTTTGTTTGGAAAATTGTTTAAGTTAACTGGCGTTAAGAATGGGGAATCTCTTAACTGTTCGGTTACTTATTATTTTTGTTTGGAAAATTGTTTAAGTTAACTGGGCGTTAGAATGGGGAATCTCTTAATGTCTCGGTTACTTATTATTTTTGTTTGGAAATTGTTAAGTTAACTGGGCGTTAAGAATGGGGAATCTCTTAATGTCTCGGTTACTTATTATTTTTGTTTGGAAAATTGTTTAAGTTATTTGGGCGTTAAGAATGGGGAATCTCTTAATGTCTCGGTTACTTATTATTTTGTTTGGAAATTGTCTGAGTTAACTGGGCGTTGAGAATGGGGAATCTCTTAATGT
>PGTU02005302.1:0-30573 GCA_002896215.2 Cicer echinospermum
ATAAATCCTTCCTGCGAGCCACGAGATTTGATATAGGTATATGGTTTAGGTGATGAAATGGTTTAGGCAGTGAAGTGAGATGGCTGAGTGTGTCTTTTATAGCTTTGGAGAACAAAGCATTCCCAATCAACACATTCCTGGTACCGGATGAGGTGTTCGTGGACCGCAATGTCAGTACAAATATGACATCGTTCATCAAAGTGGGTATAGAAACTTGAGCTCGGGACTCGCAGACAATGAAGTTGGAATAGGGGTATTGATGTAATACTTAATGTCGGTCTATGTTACAAATTGTTTCCGATTGCTCTCTATTGGCATTATAATAATTTGTATTTCTAGTGTTCCTGGACTTATGATAATTCAGTTTAAATGTACGTAGGTGTGTATATTCAGAATTATATTGGGAATTTGATCCTTTTGTTCCGTTCGGTTTTAATGAGCCCACAATGTGTTGAAGTCAATGTAACTCGTTGTTCAAGAAAGAGTAATGGGTTGGATTAGATAATATTCTTCCCTCTGACACATATTTTCTTGGATGCATTCTCAAAGTTTCTGTTTTAATCTTCCTTACTTGTTCAATTTATTGTTAAGCTTTGTGTGGATTGACGAGTTGGGTTTACTATTTTTTTTTGAGAATATCCTCAAACGCAGGGTATATCGTTATGTACCTTGTTTTGTGGTATTTGTTTCTTCGTTCTTCTGTTGAACTTTATTGCAATTATTAGGACCATCAAACACTGTATTGTTCTCATTTCTTGTAAGTATCAAACATTAGTCTTATATTAATTTTGGATTATCCAATATTTTGGATGGTGGTCAAAGATGGATCTATCCAATATGGCCTGTTTATTGCTATCATGTAATTTATTTACGCTCATTTTGGATACTACTCACGCCACTTGTAGTTGGGATGCGACACAGGATGAGACGAGCAGCCTATTTCAATTACGGTGATCCCAGATAGGATGAAAGCATGAATAGGCAATCGATTGTTTGAAATCATATATATGCGCAGGAACGATTATATGATAAGATGGAGGAGATGCAGGTGTCATTAATGATACAGTATCTAGTACATGGGTTTGCCACAAAACATATGTGGACATGAATGGTGCGTTTGCTTGTTGTCACAGTTATTTTCATTAGTCTGACCTGTTAGTGGAACACAGTGTAGTAATATGTATTGGATTGTGATCCGGTTGTGTAGTGGGTTGTTTGTGGTGATTGTTGCTAATTTCTGTTTTATTTGTGGTCATTGGTTTTATAAATGGTCCGGTGTTTTTCTCAAATAGCAACTAATTGCTGATATGATAGGATGGGCATGTTCTCTGGTAGAGAATTCTACTGTCTTGGTTTTAAAAGCAGTTAGAGAAAAGATAGGTCTGAGAGGGTGGATTGATAAGGTACAGCACGTATGGATCATTCCAAGTGGGCAGACTCAAGCCCCTGTCACACTAGGTTCACTTCGGGCCCGCAGATGGCAATGAATAGAAGTGACTAAATGCGTAGCCATTAGTTATTCTCACTATAATGTTTTCAAGTGAAGGGTATTCGACGATTATATATATTAGTGGCCACTTGGGTTTCGTCTGGAGGAATGCGATATATGGTAGAGATTAATAAGAGCTACATATGAGATTAATATTTGTGAGCAGATTGATAATGTTGTGTTTTTTATGTAGCCCTGTTTGATGGCAGTACTGTGGTCTTAATAGGTTGGTTATTGACAGCTGCAGTAATGGATTATATTTTGTATGTGTTTTTATTTTATGTTTAAAGCGCTGAATGACTTGATAACGTGTTGGATCATAGATACATATGTGTTTTCTCCCTATGAGCGGACCAAAGGTACTTTATGGAAGGGATCACCATGACCAGACTAGTGGGTAATGGGCAATGGATATTACGCTATGGTTAGATGACTTTGAAAGGCTCATAATAGAACTGTAAAGGGCAATGGGATTATATTTGGAGGTTAGATTTGCTATTGAAGGCAAACGAATGGAGGTACAGAAGAAATAAGGGTGAATTTTTTATGAATTGATGAGCTATGTATAGTCATATACTTGATATGGTATGCAATGGATTGAGACTGTTGTTCTACATTGTCGTTGTCCTGAATTTTTTCATGACAAAACTCCAAAGCTATGTGTTTAATAGGAGATAGACACAATGTGGCCTTCATATTTTGTAGATTCGGAATTGACGTGGTTGATTTGAATGAACGGACCAAAGCGTTAGCTGGAGCAGATACGTTTTGTCTATCTAGAAATTGGTTGCATCTATGGTCAGCGATCAATTCAAGGCTAAAAACTAAAGTGCATTTCACAACGGCAGTTACCTTTTGTTTTAAAGATGAATTAGCATCAGATTAGGATTTTACGGTCAATTTATGTGGTGTCAAAGTTAGCTTTGTTGAGATGAAACAGTAATCTGGTATACTCAAGAATAAGAGGTTAACTAAAAACACATAACTACCAAGAAAGATGTGATTAAGTTAAATTTGAATTGTAGCCAGTATTGGATGAGACGTGCTGTTTTTTATAAAATGTTGGATGTGAGAAGTGAATTACTTTTTTTAGAAATAAGTTTCATATTACTTCTTGACTTGTGAGGACTTGTTTATATATCATTAAATGTATATCTATCATCATTTTTATATTTGCTTAAATGAATATTTTTGGTGAAAACTTAAGGTTGTCAACTATTAGATGTAGTGATAATGAAAAGTAGTCTAGTAGGGGTGTAGCTACTCGATTGATTATTAATAATTATTGATAGAACTACAACTCTTATTTATTACTATCATTAAGATATCTTAATATGACTTGAGAATAAGTAAGAGCAGGATCAAAGAATAATGATATAATTGATGCATTTTATTATATGACTAATTTTGATTTTTGACTGAGTCGAGAGACCATTACAATAACACATACGTAAATTTGATCTGATAAATTTTTTCTTAGACGATCTAAAATAGGGGGTTTTACAGATTCCTGTTACACTGGGGACTCATTGAGCATTATTGTTTTTTAACTATTATAGGTTAAATATTGTCATTTATTTGATACTCTATTTTTTGGTTGTACCGTTGTCCATCTATGATCTAGAGAATAATTAGTGAAATAGAAGAATCAGTGTTGAATAATCAGGGTGATCAATAGCCGATCAATATTATGTAAATCTTTAAAACATTGATAGGGTTGAATGAGAAAGTAAAGCTATAATTAGCTGAGGATATGTGGAGATAGTAAGTGGAGTGGAAGGGCGACTATAGATTTTGTTATATTAGAGATAGGAAACTAATTTTAATATGTAGTTTCATAAGGTTTGCCGCGAAGATGGATATTGGTAAAAGGTTGTTTTGACATTTTTAGTATCAATCATACTGGGCAAACACCATGTATCTAGTTGCGGGTTCTATTAACAAGTGGTCTCAATGAAATGAAGTAGCAACTCATATTATATTCATAAGACATAACGTATTAAGTAATTATCTTGATGTGATATTGGATTATATGGGTAAGGATTGCATTAGTAGGCAGTATATAATATGCTCTTGTTCTACGCGGGATGCAATATCTCATAATGCTCTGTGTTATGAATACGGAAGTTACAAACACTAAGAGAATAGGTAATATGATACCCATATTAATGGTCATATTGGCTACTTCTCTATGGCGCCTCAAGCAAATCCTGAGGTATACAGAGCATCTCAAGTTATGCATGCAGTTCCATTTCTCGTCAGTGACTCTTCATGAAGTTTAGTCATCTTTTGATTGTCTTTATCTTGTTACTCACAACCATTATCTTTTTATTTGAGGGCTAGATATCAGCAAAAACAGTATATATAAGATAGAACAGCTGCCATGATCAGCCATAGACTTCTTCATTAAGAGGATAGGCGTAACAACTAGCAACTCCTTAGTGATTCATTCTCTGAAGGATGCCCTTAATTAATTATCTGTGGGTTCAGGCTAAGGATCATAGATGCCTTTCATATCGATATTTTTTTCCCTGGAATGCTTTCCACTCTGAACTTATTTGGTTAATTTGATTTTGGAATTATCCCCTTCTTCATATTTGGCCACAATATAGCTGACGCACATGGGTCGACAGACATAAGATTGAGATATAATATATGGGTTGCTTGGATCTGGCACCATAGAGCTCAGAATGATCCAGTATAAGGTCACAATTGATACAATGAAGTTATTCGTTTATTATTAACTCTCTAAAAATCGTGCTCAATTAATCTTACGGATCAAATGGCGTCGAGATGAGTGAAGGCGTAGGTTATTAAGCTTTTGATGACCAATATTACTTTTAGACCATGAATCTAAGAAGATTGATGAGCGTACGAGATTATTCATTCATATAGAGGTTTCTGCAGAGGAGATTGGTATCAGATACAATCGACTATGGTGAGAATTTATTAATACAGATTGAACATAAATCTTTTTAAAATAATTCATAAAATACCGGATGTCATTAGCTTGTAAAGAGTCACATTGTGAATGATTTGTGGATATATCTGAAAAGGAACTATATGCAAGGCAGAGATTCTTTCAGATTGGTTGGAACAGGATTACCGGATCCTCTATAGGGTTACTTCTTGCATACAGAACTGCAGATAGCTGAGCAAAATTTGTGGCACTGCATGCCTATAATCTTTTCTTCTCCAATTTCCACTCTCTATGGTATTATACTCAACACAGAGGGTCCAATCTAGCTGAGGAAATTCTGCTTTTTGTAGGTTAAAGAGAGTCAGTCTTAATTCAAACCAAGGTAATTGACATGCATGCAATGTACAAATTAAAACAAACCCACTATAATAAATATCATCGATTCACTACTAAATTAGTAGGGCCGAATTTCACAATAGGAAATTTATAGAGACCTGACTTGAGGTATGTGTTGGGTTATCATTTATTATTAACAGTATCATATGTAAGGCATAGGTATCTTCCTCCACGTCAGTTGGTCACAAGGAATTTGGTGGTTTACTTATAAGAATATATATTGATGCAGCGTGTAGATACAGCTAGCTGAATGACATTTCGAAAATGACAAATAAGGACATTAACATCAATAGATGGCATTACAACTTCAGGTGATCGACAATGGTTAAGCAGCAAGCACCCATATTTTCTCCAAATATAGAATAGGTCTACGCTTGAGGATGGGTGAAAAGCCTCGAATTATTATTTATTAGTTGCAAACATAGTAAATGCAGAAGCCTACGTTTCTGATTATAAATATCATCAGTTGCATTCGAATTATCGGCTTATCCGGATCTAATAATGTTTTTTTTGAGTGTTCACTATGTATACAGATACAAGGAAGTGTGGCAGTGTCATGTATCCATTAGATGGTGTGAGTGAAAGGAAGTGACGAGACTCAAACTAACACTATAGGTAGAATCAATTGTATGATCCTAACATACTATATGGTTAATTATGGCATATCGCATGACATTTCATTTTATTACATTATTTAAGTTCCTAGAGAAAGAGAGTGAGCGATCAAGACTGATTAATACCTATTGTTCATCAGAAGATTATGAGTTAAGAGAATAGTATCTAATGCAACCAAAACATGACTAATGCTTTTTAACTTTGACTTTAGTATATGTTCTAATACATCCATCAAGATTAAAGATTAATTTTCAATCTCAGAGGAGAGGACAGTGCCAGAATACTATTGGTAATGATCAAGATGATTAAATCTTATGATCAGTGAACATGTGATTGCTTCTTACTTCTTATGTCGGCCAAGGGTGGCAGAGAAAATGTACATATATCAATAATTAACATTGAAGATGAATAAGCAAAACTGCAGTTGCTCGACATGAAACACAATTATAGGTCATTTCAGGCCGATTCGAAAATTGCGAACAAGTAGGAATACTCAAATGAGATTGAATATACAAATAAAAATGCATTACAAACTGAAGAAAGTAAAGTGAACCTAGAAGGAGGAACTCCATGGTCACACCTTATCCCAATCAGAACAAAGTCATTACGAATTTTCACTTCTTCTTTGTGAATTTTTCCCCTTTAATCTTCAATCTCCATAGTCGCGTGAATAATATTTTCCTGCCCATAAACATGGCAAATCATCATCGAGTTCCTTCAGTAATAATAAACGGAGGTACTTCCATCCAAGATTGACTCAAAGAGGAATATATATACTATTGGAAAAAAATTCACACAGTAAGTTAGTCTGGTTTTTTTATCTTGTCATATATTAGAAGAGGATAGAGATCTATAGTGTTGAAAATCATAAAATCTCACAGATCAATAATATTCCATTAGATGAAATATTCATAGATTCGAATAAAGTTTCACCTAGTTACGATGTATGTGAATGATATGCTAATAGAAGT
Source organism: Cicer echinospermum (assembly GCA_002896215.2). Taxonomy (NCBI): domain Eukaryota; kingdom Viridiplantae; phylum Streptophyta; class Magnoliopsida; order Fabales; family Fabaceae; genus Cicer; species Cicer echinospermum. The sequence goes on from PGTU02005302.1 coordinate 6,392, forward strand.
ATGAATAATTAACAGGTGCATATAATATTTTCATATTAGCCTACCATCAAGGCAATATCCAAGGTCCCAACACATCAAATCACTCCATCAAGCACGGATAATTTTCAGTCATTTTAGAATGAATGACATAGTAACACACTATTATATTTATGTCCTCATTGTTCTCTTTATTTAAAAGATAATGATTTATACCTTATTTTGAATCAGGATGAGATACAACGCAATTTCTCATGATGTAGAAGCTTTTATGTTGAAACTTGAGTTTGATAAGAATCATATTTTGAAATAACAATTGCAATTGAAATACGTAAATTAACGATATATATATATTGAATCAGATACAGGATATAATCTAATAATTATGTATAATCGCGATTTATTAGAGAACGCAATATGAATTTGCGATTCATCTTACTCTGTGTTATATTTTGTGGTGAGTAATTACTCCCCATGCTACTTTTGTCGCCACTTGATTCTATCCTATATTTATATTGTCTCCATAGAATATTTAGTTAACTACTGATATATAATAAATTAGTATATTGATATGCAATCACAGGCTATATGAATAAGCTAAAAGAAATAATAGCAATATATAGATAAAGAACTTCTTTGAGTTATATTCTAGTCTGGCGATCAGGCCGAGAGATATAGTAGTTTGTTATAGTATTTGTTGCGATATGAATGCCTATGTAATGATCTGTTATTTGAGTTCGGTGGAAAGGAAGCTGACGTGCGGTTACTAGCATTGAGGACGGTGGTTTGTGGGCATGTGGCTGCTGCAGATGGATCGTGTAGGTGCGAGGATGGACCACGTATTAGAGGTATGTTATCAGTCAGAAAGCTTGAGGGATGTGTTCACATTTGTCGGAGTATTTATGCTGTCCTGTTATGATGACGATCAGGCGTCACTTGAGTGAAGGATAGCAATCTGAAGTTGTAATTTTAGGTGTATTCCGGTTCAAGTTATCCCTAGTCAGTAATTGTGATCTTAGCTCCCGTCGTCTTGACTATTCTTTTGTTGGTTTGGAGTCGTGTATCGGGTTTTTAGTGACGCGTAACTTGGACTATTTCTGCACTTCGGATTGTAGGCATTTCTCTTGCTTTTTGAGATTGGGTTTGGGAGGATGGTGTAATGAATCAGTGAAGTACTTTGTGCTTTCATATTCAGTTATATATAATGTATTTTTCATTTTTGCAGGACATTGAATCTTAATTATCTTATTCTCTGTCCTTCATCCATACTGCCATACTCTTCTAAGATTCTCTAATAACGTTTATATCCTATCTTAATTGCCTCCTATTTATTAATTTTTATGCGCCGTTTTTCTAGTTTCAATTTATATTGGATTCAACTTAATATCTTTATTTATATTTTTTTAATACAATCTTAAGCTAATCCTTTTCAATTTTTGTCAAAATAAACGGTAATGTGTGTTCCATATTCATTATTTTCCTTGCGAGTTAATAGTAACATTTTTCAATTCTCTTTGGTTTCTATTTTCTAGGGATTTTCTAATTTAAGTGACTGTGATTGATATTCATTAGAGAATCGTGAGACTCTGTAATATAATATAACAATGTTATGTTGATTGTAATCTTTAATTATATGGTATTGTATGACAATATATTATTATTGTAATATAAATATCATAATTTTAAATGATCTATTCATCTTTTTATTCATAGTTGTTTGATATTTATTAGTTTATGTAATAAACTATGTTATGAGAAGTTGTAAATAATAGTTAGGTATATTTTGGTGATTTATTTTAATTAACTTTTTGTTTTTTTTAAAATTATATATACAAAGGAAATTATCTAGTGGGACTAGGCAGTTTTTTCAGTTTGTCTTCTATTTATTTTTCAATATTTGGTCCATTTTAATTTAGCTATATTGTGGTTATAAATAATTCAGATTTTTTCTTCTGATTTTTTTTTTTAATTTATTGATAATAAGTTACAAATATATATAATAGGTCAGCCAAAAATAATTGTGATTTAGTATCAAATAAATTATGTATAAAGTTTCTTTGTAATATTTTTTATAATATGCTTTTTTATTTGTAATAACAAGAATAGGTAAAAGCTTAAACAAATAGACTGTTTTTTATTTATTTGTTTACTTTAGTCTGAAATTTTATAATAAGTACAAACAGGAATTTATTCATAACAATAAATGAGTAGTTTAACTATGAATTTTGTGTGGCAATTTTTTAAATTATTATACTAATATTTTGTTGTTTTACAGATATTTTTTTAGTGTTATACTATGTAAACTGTTTTGCATGTGGCCTTATTTTTTTATCTCAGATCTTATCTTTTATTGTTTTAGTAGAAATTTGTATTCATATTACTACTATGATCAATCATAAATTCTTTATGTGATGTAAGGAATGAGATTATTTTGATATTTTTAAGTAAGGGAAGAAAGAACTAAGTATGATCATATTTATTTGTTATTTTAGATCGTAGGAACATCTGTATATAAGGTCCGTAAATTTTAAAAGATTAAGTAGTTTATAATATTTTGTTATATACACCCATAATAATCAACACTACCATCTAACACTAGTTTTATTCTTTCGTATCTTCTCCTTTTCATTCTATCAATCGGTATCTTACAATTCATTACCCTTTATTCTATGTCGTTTTTAAGATAGTTTTGAGTATTATTTATTCAAGTTGTTTAATTGAACAGATAGCGAATGTTGTTTTTTGAAAACGTATAAGTAATTTATGATCATTTTTTCATGACAATAGAGATTTTATAATTTATTTAAATGAACTTCCGATTGACTCAAGGATGTTTTTAGGTTACAGGATACAGTACATTCATACACCTCATTGATAATTCCAACTCAATTTGTTAATTCATGAGTAGTTTCGTTTCTTTGTTGACTACTCTATAGATTTCTTGTAGGTATATACCATACATTAGAGTTTGTATAGGAATCGAAGTATTCCAAGTATTATATATGATATTGTAAAAGTTAATTAACTTTTTTTCATAGAGTAGTATTTGATTTTCTACTTTTTTAATTTTAATTATCTTCAGTATACGCAGAACAATATAATTAATTATTACTTTTAAAATGCTTAACAAGTTTGACTTTTAGTTCTAAAGTAGCCAATATAAATACTTGAAGAACTCCGCATAACCCAAAGCCACATGACACCAATCTATTTTTTTATTACATTAACCTTTAATGTTCCAGCTTTCTTATTGCCAAATTATAAAAAGTTTCAATTTTTCAGTTCGCTTTTCGCCTCTGTTGGTAATTTGGAGTCATCATATATAAACATTTCTACGTTGTCAGTAGTTTTTTTTTCTCGGTCATGGCTAGTTTGTTAGGCTTTAGTTATGAATTAAATGTTCAAGACGGTTTATCACTTTCAATTATTCGGAGGAATACTTAGTCATCATAGTTCTCAATTTGTCTGGCTTTTTAGAATGTTTTAAGTCTTTTATTATCGTTTCAATCATGTTAGAATATTGGTTCCGTTGTATAAAATTTTAATATAGCTTTAGTTTTACGTTTTATATTAATGTTTGAGCCTTGTAAAGTATAACTATTTTGTGATATACATATCATTTTATATTATTGTAACTTTTTCTATACTTTTTATTCATTTCTGTTCTTCCTCATATATTATACCTGAGTTCATTGGGTATTTTTAATTATTTTATGAAAATAAAAGTACAATTTAAATTAATTGATATGATTTATTAGTTTTAAAATAATTATTTATGTATAGTTACATAAATTTAAGGTCAGTGAGGGTTTCAATGAACTTTCATTCTTTATTTAGAATTTATATATAGTTTTGACCTTTGGTTCTCGTCTAGTTGAAATTTTTTTTACTTTTAAATACTTGAAGTTGAGTTATTTAGCATAATTCCTAATAAGAATATTAATATATTGTATTAGTCCATTTTGTCACAATTTACAATAAACTTAATTAACATCAGTCTTTAGTCATTTAAAATTTTCATTCAATACAATTGTCAATTATGATATCCAGATTAAAAAAAAATTAGTTATTTTTTACGAACAAGTTAGTTTTTTATTTAATGGAATATCCTTGAATTTAAAATTTTTTGAGGTTATATATAACCGTTTTTTTTCTCTATTATTTTTATTTTTGTACAATGTCAAATTTCATAGTTTGTATTGTTGTATATTATGTGCATTGGACGTTCTTTTTTTTGTCTCTTTTTTAAGTTTAATAATAATTTCAAATAAATAAATGAGATCATTATTAACAACTTAACTACTGTATTATAAACTAGTAAGAATATAATAGTATCTTATGGAAATGGAGAAACTAACCAAGTGCATTTCTAAATATTATTTTGTATTCATAGTTGGATGACTATACAAAGATGCTTTAGTTTGAAGACCAATCAGTAATTGGTTAGCAAAGATATCTATGTCTAGCAGTGTATGCCTAGTGTTGTTTAGTTTATTCACAGTTATGTTCTGTTTGATCATTTGAACGACAGAAACGTTGAGGTGGTAAGAAAGAGCAAAGAACTTATCGATCTAACATTTGTGGTTTAGCTTTCTTCTTATGGTGTTTTGATTAAGTAGTATTTATGTGTTTATTAAGTGGAATATTTATGTGTTTCATTGTGATAATCAGCTTACATTTCATATCTTAATTAGGATGTTAAACATTTACAGTTTACTTTCTCGAATACAAACAAGGTTAATAGTTATATTGTGTTTTATTCTTAGATTTATATATATTATTTGATATTGCTTTTATGCCTATATTTTATTTTTATTTTGTAATATACTAATTCATATTATTTGATAATAGCTTTAGTATAACTTTTTTCTACTTATATTTTAATATGTAAGTTATTTATATGAATATAATTCCTAACTTTCATTTTTTAAGCCTTATATTTTTTGGGTTTATTTTTTTATTAAATGATAATTTAATAAATATATTACTAAATTTTTAGTTGCTATTATATTTAGTAATTATATTTTAGATTACTTTTTGAACTTTATATTAATAATTAATTATTCTATTTAAAAACATTTTGAAGTTGTAATAATATCCGTTGTGCAATTTATGTATTTTTGACAATTTTAATGAGATCTAAATTGTAAAGTAAATTTGATTTTATATATTTTTTATTTAGGTTCATAACTGTAAAAATTTAATTTTGCACTTTCAATTATTTTTTTTAGATTACATTCATTTGGAAATTTTTTTTTTTTTCATACATTTAGTTATATATGATATAGTATTATGAATTCTCAGTTTTATGGTTTCTAAATAAGCATCCTTTAAGTATAATCATCTTAGTTTTATTGTCATTATTTTTGTGTTTTTTAATAATGTCCTCTTGTTTTGCTAAATTACATTGTATTTAATATTTTGTTTAAAAAAACTATAATATTGTTTTGTATTAGCTATTTTTCAATGTTCACTCATGATTTTTGTTAATTCTCAATCATAATCATTTTTAAGGTTATTTTCTTTATACGCTATTAAATCATTTTATTTATTTACTATTTAAAACGTTTTGTTCCTATTACTACTTACATTAATTACTGTGCCTAAAAATTTTAAATTAAGTTTTTCTAACTATTATTATAATAGAACGATCGATTTAATTAATATTAAATATTAAAATTTTCAAACTTGCAATCTTACTCAATTTTTTCGTTTTCAATCTTCCATATTTAATCCAAATTTTCTTTCTCAAGCTCCATATTATCTTATATAACGATCCAGTTATTTTATGATCTAAAATAAACCTAGAGTTCTCAAATTATACATCAAACCCTAAAACACTTCAACTATATTTTGTGTTTTTTTATTTTAATTTGTTTTATCATTGTTCCTTGCTGCTTCTGTGTCTGTCACACTCTCATAATCCGTGAATGAGGCATTACGGCAAAATATCAAGTATCAAATTTTTTTGACCCTTAGTAGCAGATGATATAAAATCATTTCGTTTAATATGCAAAATGACATTACATACCTAGTGAAAGAAATTGATGAGGCAAAGATGAATTCTTAGAGAATTAAGCCAAGCCATAGAAGTCTTCTTCTTTCATTCATCTGATTCTTTAGTGTAAGTTTGTAAGCACAGTGTTCGCCATTATTGGTTACATTCGTCTTTCCACAACATTCAACATCAACAGATGCACTTAATCCTCTTGGCCTATGTTGTAGAAACTTTAACTAAATGACTTTTAAGGTTCAAACAATCATTAGTAAAATTTGTTGTATTATTGTATTTTGGTTTTTTATGATATATTTTGTAATTGGATGGTTGAGGTGATAAATTGTATTATAGATAAGTGGCAATGATAAAATAAATAAAATAAAAGATAGTTACAGTTACACTTATATAAGTTTGATTATTATTTTCTTCGAATCTATTTGTTAAATGTTACTTTTTGGGTCTGTTGCTCCATTTAACCAATCATAACTTTCATAATATTAGTTATTGATACGTTATGAGATAGAATACTAATATTATAGGATTTCTAACTTTGATTTAAGGTACAATAATCGTGGTTTATAACAGTTTATTTGATACTTAACTTATATTTTGCATATTGATACATGTTATTTTTTTTTATTTTTATCATTTATCATTACAAATTTTTTTTTGATGAGTGTTTTAATTTTTTTCATTTGTACGTGGGTCAAGATTCGCTTATTCAATGTAGATATCTCTTTTTCAGTTGAGATCGTTCTGACTCAAAGTTTTAGCAACATCTCTTAGAAATTTAGGGATTCTCTTCCCTGATGTTCCGTATATAATCAACTCCATAGTGGTCAACATATTTTGGTAATTCGTGTAATTAATTTAGGAAAAGTAATTATAATAAAGTTTAATTTATTCTTTTGGGTTCCAGTACTTTTCTTTTTTAGTTTTATTTTTAATTCTTTGAATATTTTTATTTTTTTTATTTTGGTTCTTAAATATAGTCCTTTAAGCCATAATTAGACATTTTCGTTAAAATTTATTGAAAAAAAAACATTAAATAATGCACGGCATATTATTGGTGACTAAGTTATCTTAGTTTTTCTGAGTATTTTCTGTCTGTTTTTCTTGATTTTTGATGTTTAAAGAAACTCAAAAAAAATAGAGAAAGTTGAATTTTATTGTTCTCTATTTTTCTCCGTTATTCTTTATTTTAAGATTTACTTCTCATATTCAAGGATGCTATGAGTTTGAAAAAAATATGAATTTGTTATTATTTTATTTCCTTTTTTTTTGAGTTTGGTGTGAGATGTGAATAAGTTGTACAGTAGTGTTGTTGGAATGTCATAAAAAAAAGTGGTATTGTTGAGGTACGAATATTAATATGTTGTTTTTTTTTTTGGTGACTTAGACATTAGTCACCCTAACAAGTTGAATGTAATATTAATTTAACGCTTTTTTTTAAAAAAACTGGCGAATAGATAAAAGTGGACTATACAAATTTTACTTAATGGACTATATTAAAACATAACTTTTTTAAAGCGCAAAATGAAAATCTGAAAAATAGACAGGGACAGAAAAAAGAATGCAATCAATAATTATTAATTATAATGAATCTGAAATGTGAAATATATGATACTTTTTTCTAAGTAGCTATTTTAAAGATAGTTTCATCTCCATTTAAGACTTTTCCAGTAGCGGCGCCAAATCTAGTACGTGTTAGACTATAATTGCCACAAAATTTAAATCATAAAATAAGTACACGTTTTTTAAAAAATTTAAGTTGAGTGCAAAATAATTATCCCTATTTTTATTTAGTTGATGCATAAAATAGTTGAATGCAAAAATATTTTTTATTTAGCTGAGTGCATAAATTATTGAGTGCATAAAATTTAAAAAATCTATTTAATCAAAAGTGCATAGTAATTATCTCTCATATATAAAAATATTATTCCTCATATAATATTGAATATTGGTGTGGATATATTAATTTGGAGAGTGATTTTTATTACTAATGACCATCTCATGTTCTTTGTAGATATTATATTTAATAATTTAAATTATTAAATTAATAAATTTTATTAAATCAAACAAAATTATAAATTTTAAAACTATTTAAAAATTTATAGAATATTTATCAAGTAAGATCAAATCAATAAATAATAAGTTTTTCAAAAATACAAGTAAAATATTGACTGTAAATTTATAGCTAAATTTTTTAATTTTTATAAACTTTTATATTCAATGATACGTTTTAATCATAATATATGGTCGTGATATACGGTTGAAGTATTTGTAGTAGAAATAATGACTTAGCGTTTTTTGTTTGAGTAGTTCAACCTTCTAGTAGAAATTAGGGTTTAGGTCTCCAAGCCTCTGATAACCTTCTAATTACGTTCCCTAATAGTTTGACCTAGTAAAGAGTCATTGTGCCTCGACATGGACGGCTCATGGTATGAAGATTTTTTGCTCTCAACTCATTAACTGAGTCATGGTTATCTGCGACCATAGGCCAAACTTTTGGACAATGTTGATATCAGATTTAACAATTAGAAAAGTTTAATTTGGTATGTATTGTTTGCATAAAATATTTATACATCGACATTCAAATCATGTAAATGACTTTACATGGTAGTTTATGAAACAAAGTTAAACATTAATGATACAGTTTTGATTGATTGACATGTAAACTCTTTGCTATAAAAATAAATTCGAATAAAAGTGTTATTTTGATACAAAAACAAAGTGATATAATGATGTAAAGATAATGTTACATTTAAATGTTATATATAATGTTTGTTATAAGTAAATGTCCACAAAATTTATAAAATAATATATTTTTTAAATGTTAATAAATAATACTAAAAAGTGAAAAAGTGTTAAAAAAAACATTTTAGTAATATAGACTTCATCTAACATTGGTTAAAATGTATTTAGTAATATTTTTCTTGATTTAGCTACGTAACATAAGCTTTATCTGACCTTCGTTAAAATGTTACACAATCTAAAATATACTATAGTGTGATTTCATACCATTTGAAGCTCGTCTAATGATCTAGACTCGTGAATCGATGAAAAATCTCGAGTATCATAAATCTTATTACGCTGAACGTTCACAAATTTAGCAGTCTCACTATTCATGGCAAAAGCGTCTTCTCCATGTATTGCCTTGTCACCCATTAGCAACACATCATTGTTAATCCTAAGTGGTACCATAACCCCCACAATTAGACAAATCAAACTAGTCATAAGAACGTTGAAGCAAATCACAAAAACTATAGCCTCAATTTGGACCGCCATTTGTTTCAAACCCGCACGAGTTGCACCTTTATTTTGTAGGCCATAAGCGAGGCCAATGTAATTTTCCCAATTGGGCACCATGTAGAAAAGACGACAAAGTTTAGGCACGGCAAAGAAGCCGGTGAGAATGCCGCCGAGAGCACCGGCTACGGCATGGGTGTGGAATACCGACATGGGGTCGTCAATTTTGTTTAAGAAATTAATCTTGTTATGAAGTACCATCATTGTGTACCATGGAATACTTCCTGAGATCAAACCCATCAACATTGCTGCCCATCCTTGCACAACTCCTATTCAATTCATCACAAATGTTAATTGCTACTGGACCAATTTTTTAATAAAAGTATTACACTGTTAATATAAAATTTTAACAAATACGCATTTGATTGATTAGTATGGTGACACGTGTGTACCTGCGGCAGGTGTGATGCAAACGAGTCCGGTGATCATGCCCTGAACAGCGCCAAACACGGTAGGCTTGCCGAAATAGAAGGTATCAAGTAGGACCCATACGATGATGCTAGCAGCAGTACACACGTGTGTGTTTAGAATAGCAAGAGATGCAATTGTACTAGCCATAAATGGACCTCCACCGTTGAATCCACTCCAACCCATCCAAAGTAATCCTGCGCCCGCAAGCATCATTATCATGTTGTTTGCTGCTTCCGGAAATATTTCTCTGTCCTTCTCTGATCGAGGACCCACCTACACCATCACATACAAAAAAATTATTATTAATAATTTAGAGTTTTGAAAACTTCAAAATGCAAGGATATAATATAAAGATAACAAATTAACCGACCCAATAAGCTGCAGTGAAACCAGCAACTCCAGCAGAGAGGTGAATAACATACCCCCCAGCAAAATCAATAACACCGCGTTTCGCTAACCACCCATCAGGGCACCAAATACTAAAAGCAGTTACACTATATGAAAATGTTACCCAAAGTGGCACAAATAACATCCATGCCTTAATATTCATTCTCCCAAGTAAAGCACCCGCTATTAAAATCAAAGTAATCCCAGCAAACACACCTTGATAAAATACCATTGTAGCATTGGGAAAATTCCCTAAAAAAGCTTTCCCCAATAAAAACTTTTCGTCCAATGCTACCCCTGGTTTTCCCAAGAAAAATACCATTTTATCCCCAAATGACATGTGGAAGGCCCATGAAACCCAACAAAGGAGAACGGCCGCAAAAGCATAAAAGGCCATGAAAGCAGAGTTAATGGCCCATGTTTTCTTTACAAGGCTTCCGTATAGAATGACAAGCCCAGGAATGCTTTGAAGCCCAACCATTGTTGCTGCTGTTAACTGCCATGCGTTGTCCCCTTTGTTCATCCATTCCGGGCTTGCCTCATCCGCCAACAGATTCGAAGGTAGCTCCATCCTATATATGTTACCTTAAAATTAATAATTAATTATTAATTTGTTCAATTGTTTGATGTCATAAGCAGTACTTCACTTTCGATACAGATTCACTAGGTTAATTGGATTTAAGGATTGACAATGGAGCTATATATATATGTGATTAAATATTTTTATTTACTTACTAATGAGAGAAATGAGAATGAATTGATTAAGTTTAAGAGAGATTGTTTTTTACTTGGTAAGAGGACATGCAATTTGTCGTTTCTATATTGTTGGAGGCCGGCTTCGTTGGCATTTGGCCACAGAACATTGAATAACATTAACTATGAATTTTCTCCACTCAAACGGTTAAAAATTTGATGAATCCAACGTTTGGTTACAATACCACTCCCGCTTTCGTCCATTCAATTTCAAGGATTAAATACATACATATATCCTATTAAACTCTAATGGTTACTGATTTAGTCGTTTAAATTTACAAATACACTTAAATTAAAAATTATTTATTTTAAAATTGATCTATGTAATGAGTAGAATATATTTAATTTTAGTCTCTCAAAATAAGAACTAAAATGAATTTACGTGACTCATTTCATTATGAACTAATTTTACAAAGATTAAACCATGTCTAAGATAAAAAAAAAAAAATTTGCCACCTAAAAATACAATAAAAAGTTCTAAAAGAGATTAAAAGTAATAAAAAAAAAGTATATTTTCATGGAGTAGAACCATGTTTAAACCTAAAATTATTGATCATAAAATTAAATATGCTAATTAAAATACACCCATTCATTTTTAAAAAATATCTGTACATATTTTCATTTATAGAATAGAATAATATATTATTATCATCTAAATATTTTATGTATATACCTAAGATGATTTCAAAATTTCTTCTATCTATAGAGCCTATGAAAATTTAAATATTCTTTTAAAGACTGAATAGTAATTAATTAATAATAAAAAAAATATGAATGAATTTATCGAGATGGTATAATAATTTTTTATATTTTAAAAAGATATTTTTAAGAGACACGATAATCAAATAAACATGTTTCTTTTAATAAATCGATCAATGACACACATTTATCTTTTACCTTGTGTATAAATTAGTATAATGTACTATTAGTTTTATTCACAATTGCATCTTGAAATATTAAATAGACACACTAATAATAAAATACATGGAGTTTTAACCAATTTATCAATAATAAATATACTATATTTATTTTCACTGTTATCTAAAAAATATTCAAGACGATTATTAATAATCAAATATTCACTCACTTTTAATTAATTATGTGAATGGTCACCTTTTAAAAAATTAATCATTGACAAAAATATTTGTCATTTTCCTCACATATATTGTTAAAAATCATACTAATAATGAAAAAAAACACTCACAACATTCCTTTTCCTTCTTGCCCTTCCACCTGTCATTGCCTCCCTTTCTTGAGTTGAGCTTATAGGGTTTGATCTGTGGATCTCTCTCGACATTCCTTTCCACTACTCTTTATGCTTCTAACCAGATTTCAAGTTAAGAAGCTCCATTTTCCCACATGCTTATATATATATATATATCCTTATTCAGTAGATCTTGAAGACAAAACTCAAAGTCTAATCTTTCAAGGTCCCCAACAAATAATCTTCTAGAGAGACAGAAAACTCTATGACTACTAAAGAGCCTAAGCTTGCACTATATATTGTTTTTTTTTTATTCAAAAAAAAAAAACTTACGAATGTAAATATAAATTATAGCATAGATAATAAAGTAAAAAGAGTGAACTTGTGCGTCCGTTTGAAAATGAAGAAAAATATTGAATTTAAATTAAAATAAATTAGTAGAAAAGATGCAGCAAATAAAGGAAAAGTGAAATCAAACCTTTTAAAAATGAGTTGTTGAATGAAATGTGAATTAGTTGAGATGGTTGGAGTCAACAGGTGAAGCTCCGACATGATCTGTTATTGCCTTGGCGCCGCCATACAGAAATTGAAGAAGCAAAGCTAGGTAAGCTCAGATCATGCTGGCAGCTTCAACTGCTGTTGTTGCACCATTATTCATTCTAACTTTTATCTTAATTAATTAGCTACTAGCTTCAACCATCTCTCTATTTACCCCCACGTTTTTGCTACCATCTCTTTTGTCTCATCTAATCTACTCTATATCTCTCTTCTCTCTCTCTCTTTTCATTCTTTCAAAAGCATCATCTACCTACTTAATTATATTAATCAACTCATTAATTAATCTTGTCGAAATTAACGAACCCTACGTGGTTGGTTCATTAACGATTGATTTAACTGTGTTTTAATATAGTTTAGTCTAATTCAATATTTTTTTTAGAAATTATATGATTTAATATATATTTAATAATTGTCTGATTAATCGTGGTTGAACCGATGAAAATTATAATCTATAATGTTTACGAATATAATTATTTTTTCAATTAATGTTAATCCAAGAGATGTAGTTAATTAATTTATTTATCTAAGTCAGAAAAATTAGAATTGTATCATTTAGTAATTTATTAGATAAGTTTTTTAGTATAATATCACTTGTGGATTCCTTGTAAATAAAAATTTAAATTCTAACACAATGGCGTGTTTGTTTTTTTTTTGTGATTTTTGTCCGCATGTGATTTGGAAATATTTAACGGAATACCAAATGCTATTAAGTCTCTGTCTCCAACTCGACTCGTTTGGAGTGTTTCTTGAAATAAAAATTGCATCAAAGGATATAATTTGTATATTTCGACGAAGAAATTTTGGAACATATTGATATTAATCACGCACTTTGTCATTTGATGACTTTACAACCGATGATTGATATATACATTTTAAATTTGAATTATGAACAAAATTCTATTCAATCTAATATTAAAACCTTTTGAAAAAAATACGTAATCGAGGTTACAAGTATATGCAAAAATAAATTTAAAATTAATGTTAGATGTTTACCCATTTAAAATATCAGATACCCTGCATTGTTAATTATAAATCATCATAGAAAGCATAGAAGTGAAAGTAAAACAATCGAGAGGATTGCTGCATGTGGTCCTATAGTAGAAACGAATTTAAAAAACATCATGCGGTCACACCACCACATGCAGCTAGACACCACTCTAGTGAGAGTTACTATATATCCCAAGATACTTTTAAAAACTTTATTATGCTTTAATTACTTTCTCTTTCTTGCATGTCTATGTTGCATCTAAGGAGGCATCAATTGGAATGAACAAACAAAGTATATGAACATGAGTAAATTAGACGGACCATGTGCATCTTTCAATTTGCAGTTTTGCACGGGCCATGCAAATGCGTGTTGCATACGGTTGACAAATTACTAAATTAATCGGAAATCTTTAATATCAAAATAATGGAATCACTCCACTTATCTCTTTCTATAAATTTTTCACTTCTCTATCTTTTTCGTTAACTCTTTCTCTTGAATATTATTTTTAAAAAATGACGAGAGATAGAGAAGTTAAGAGAGTGTAGAGAGAACATTTAAACACAACAAATTTCAAATACAGTGGAGAGGTGTAAAAGTTTTGAAAAGAGATAAAATTAAAGGTGACAAATCGTTTTAATTTGTTTTTTTAGAGAAGACAATCAACCAAACTAATAATGAACCATGTGATTTATTCAATTATCTTATGCTTTGTTGGCCACAATCCACCTCGCTATGGTCATCAGAAAAGTAAGTAATCAAATGTGAGTTGAAATTTTTTAAAATTTAATACATTTATTTTTTTTAAATATTATTTTTTATATTATTAAACTAAATATATTAATTAAAACGAAAAAAATAATATATAATTATAAAAAAATAATAAATTACAGTTTTTTTTAAGATAAAATTGATATATGCGAATGAAATAGTGGTTTTGGTTGGAATAATTTCATGTCGGGGTGATATTCACAAAAAGTGGTAAACCTTTCGAAGGTAATGTTGGTTTTTCCAACACCATATATATGCGTGCGATGATGTTTTTCTAAAAAAAACGAATGACCTTTTTCTTCTTATCAACAATTCTCCAAAATTCAGTTTTATTCTTATCATCTTTCGTCTCCTTTATTAAAAAATTTTAGACCAACTATTTATTTCACTACAACTACAAAATTTTTATAGTGGGAATTTTGTTTTTTAAAAATATTATATATCAAAAAATTAAATTTTTATTATATAAAAAGAAAAAGAAAAAAGATTTACATATCAGAAATTTTAAAAATTTCTGGATATGTTAAAATAAATTGAAGAAAATTTCATATCAAAAAGTTTCAAAAAGCTAAACTTATGATATATAAAAATAATTAAGAAGAAAAAAAATTCCACACTAAATTTTCAAAAACTCAATTTCGGTTCGTAAAAAATTTGAGAAAAAATTTTGTATAAAGGAACTTTTTGAAATTCAAAGATTTCTGATGTGCAAAACAACATAAATTTGTATAGCCAAAAATTGTTAAAAAGAGAATTTTTAATATGTAAAAGGATAAAGAAAAAAATTTGTATACCCGTAAATTTAAAACGAAATTTTTTATATGTAAAATATATAAATCATGAGATAATCAACAGAATTGATTTTATTTAAATTGTATAGTTCTTCTAAAAAATATTTTAAAAGTTCTTACATAAAAATGATAAAATGGAAAGAGTAAGAGTTAAAATGTCAAATATAAAATCCAATTCTCTCAATTGATCGTGAGAATTGTACCGTGCACTCCCCAATTTTTACCTCTCACTCCCTCATTTTTTATAATGACATTTTATCATCTTTTTATCATGAAAAAGAAAAATTTATCACTCTCTCCTTTCTCATCCCACTTTTGAACTTACAATTTTTTTTTTTAATTATTCGAAGATTTCAAACTTTTAAAAATAATTAAAAGTGAGTTTTATGAATCTATTCAGAAACTTTTGTTAAATTATAACTTTGAAATATAACTTTATAGAAATAATTACTAATTTTGAAATTTTTATTGAATATAAAAAATTCAAAATTAAGATTTTCAGAAAATTTCAAAAGTTTGAAAATCTTAACTTCCAAGGCCCAAGCAAACCACAAGAGGCACTCAGCCACAAGCCGAAACCAAGCCAGAAAAATCACACATCTCCTTAAGATTGAGGGGTGTAAAGAGTTAGGTTATTAATAAACTATTCAGAGTCTATTAGTTAGATGTTAAATCACACTTCACTGACTTATAAATAAATAGACCAACTTAAAATTTTTATTTAAGAGTCAAACTTAACCTTTATATTTGATAAATACTTCAAATATATACACTATACAAAATTGAAAAGTCATTGATAATATATAACAGATAACTAATTATACTGAAAATTTTAATTCATTTAATATAAAATAATTGTTGTAATAATATAAAATGAGACAAAACTATATCATTATATTATTTTAATATCATATACAAATGGATGAGTCCACGTCAGGACGTTAAAATATAAACAATTTGTTATTTACTGTCCTGATTTATTATCCACGATCTTATTCTCTTTCATTGTTATTTCTAAACATTAGGAGGTGCAAATTACTTATCAACAAAATCACCATAACAATGTTATTATAATCATTTAAAATTTACGTCACTTATAAAACTTATACCTCATTAGCTATCTTGAACACATCGGTTAAATTGACCTAAAAATGTATGTTTAAATTTCGTAGTTTTTCTGAATATGAAGACGTTAGGTGAAGTCAGTTTGCGGAATGTTATTCCACCTTTCCAAGCCAATCCGAACGATGAAAGAAAACACAGTGACATACTGAGTGATGAAACCAGCCTCCCGGTGACACACTCAGTGACGATATCATACCACAAATCAATAAGGCATAAGCGTGGCAGCTAGATATAACTAAGCGTATTATCTATATATCTTGTTATATATATTACTGTAATTAGCCATGAGATCCAATTTGCCATAAGCAATTTGGACAAAGAGAACCAAAATGGCCTCAACGCAAACTCATCATCTTATTCCTCATGTCACAACTTGGGAACCCAAGGGTTCAGGTTCAAAATTGGGATTTGGGTGTATGGTCTAAGTGGTGCCTACAATGATCTCTTCCTCAACAAGATGGCATTCCGTAATTAACTATGCATTCAGTAAAGGAATACTTTTTTGACACCGCTGATGTTAGGAGACAATGGGCTAATGAAATTTGTTGCTTGGAAGGTACCAATTACTATTACTAATCACCTTCTATTTTCTCTTCATTGTCTAAATATAAAACCTTTTTTAGTAAATCACGGGGATTAAGAAGGTTTGCTGTAATATTAAACTTGTTCACACAATTATATAGTTTTTTAGGTTTATCATTCGGATAGATAAGTTAGTTAATGTTTTCATTAGAATGATTTATTACAAATTGCAACATAAGATGTTGATTATAATTAGGGATATGCTGATTGGGTTGGGTTATGAATTGTATTTTGTGTGACTAGCTTTAAAATCAACTACTTAGAGAAAGATTCAAGTGGCCTACAAAATTGGTTTATCAGAAGATGGTGTTTCTGGTAATTCGATCGTCAAGGGTAGTGTTGTCGTCAAAGGGTTCACCAGATTAATGTGCGCTCATGTTGCGAAGCTAGCTTGAAACGTCTTGATGTTGAATACATTGATCTCTATTATCAGCAGAGTGGAACATCTGTCCCTATTGAGGATACAAGTTAAGGATTTCTTCTCATGAAGATAACTTGCATTCGATTTTTGTATAGTAGTACATTGCATACATTGTAATTGTTACTGATATGTTGGACTTTAGTTGGCTTATTTCACTAGATGCATTGTTAACAAGTTTTGTTTATGTTACAGGTAGGTGAACTTAAGAAACTTGTGGAAGAAGGAAAAGTCAGGTATATTGGGCTATCTGAAAGCTAGCCAGATACTTAAGGACGAGCGCATGCCGTTCATACCAATCACAGCTGTACAAATAGAGTGGTCTCTCTGGACTCGTGACATTGAGGAAGAGATAGTTTCCTCTTGCAGGTTTGTTCGAGTTTCTATAATATTGAACAATTTTCTTTATAGTTACTTTACTCGAAAAGAGGGTTAAAACTAAGAAAGTAGTTACTTGTGGTGGCATGCTTGTGTTAAATGTGACTTTACTTTATTTAAACCCTTTGTTGATACAGAGAGCTTGGGATTGGAATTGTACATATAGTCCTCTTGGTCGTGGTTTTTTTGGTGGCAAGGAGTTCTGGAAAATGTGGCGGCAGATTAGCGGCCTGGTATAGTATTTTAGCACTTAAATTAAATGTGTGTTTTGCCGCATGCCATGAAAATATTAGGAGGATGTGCCAAATTATGTAATAGGATTATCAAATCTTAATCATGAATTAATCTCGGTTAGTTTGTTGTCTTGTTTTGTAAAATATATGTATATGTCCATTCCATTGCAAAAATTTGTTTTCAAACTAGTGTAATGATACATTGGATACCATCCTTTCTGTTTTTTCTCGCATGAATGATGTTTGAAACTTATAAGTCTTGCTTTAGAAGTAAGACTTTGTTTTGTATACAATTTAGTTTTTCTGATGCTTATTTCGCTTATCAGACTGCTCATCCTCGCTTTCAAGCCGAGAACTTGGAAAAAAACAAGAGCATATATGATCGAATTGAAAGTCTAGCCAAGAAGCATGAGAGCACTTCCTGCTCAGTTAGCATTAGCATGGGTACTCCATCAAGGCCAAGATGTTGTGCTATTCCTGTGAGTGACAAAATATGTAATTTGGTTTAGAAAATAATATAATTTTAAAATATCTTTAATACTAGGGACTTGCTAGTTGCTACTCTGAGCTGATATACAACCTGTATCAGAAATATGGTTTTTCTGCTTATTTGGTTAATCTTAACAAACTATTGTTGCACAGTATAATTTTCTACAATTGTGTTTGTGCACTAATCAAATATGCGAAAAAGTTATATGCTTTTTGTCTGCGCCGTATAGGCTGATTATGTGCAATGCATTTCAGTATATAGTGTTGTCATCTGATGTACTAAGGTTGCTTTGTGCTGGCTGAGGTTCTTCTAAATTATTTAAGTGCTCATAAATGCAAATTATATAACTCATGCACATGCGCTGCTGCTAAGATTGCATATGTTTTTATTTTTTTGCTGTTTTGAATTGTAAATGTATAATATTTCTAATGATTTATTTGGATGTCAGGAACAACGAAAATTAAGAATCTGGATCAAAACCTTGGTGCTTTAGAGTGAAACTATTGAAAAGAGGACCTGAGAGAAATTTCTGCAGCTGTAGATGAGTAGCAGGTAGTAGACACTTACAATGGACTAGATCACTTGTCGTGGTCCTCGTGGAAAATCTGCTATACACCTCCAAAGACTCAAGGGTCTCAACCAAAATATAAATCCCATTGAGTTGGAGAATGTACCGAAGTCATGAATAAAGCGCAACAAGTCTTGCTTGCCTATAGAATTAAAACTTGAATATGAATTACATTGTTGATAGTATCTTTACATCTTTCAAACAACTATAAAGTCAGTTATGTTCGGAGACAAGCTAATCGTGCTGTTCACATCTCTTGCGAGGGTGTCGCGTTCTTTTGGCAGTTTCCCAAGTTTTTTATTATATGGCTTCTTGTATTTCACACATTATTATTAATAAATTGAGTTATGTGTTCTTTTGCCAAAAAAAAATGTTGATTGATAATATATGTCCATGTTGAAAGTTGGCCTTTGCTAATAATTTGGTTGGTTAAAAAGTATCAATATCTATATTTGTACTTGACTCAAATATGACTTGCCTCGGTATTAGGTGTTTACATTTGTTCTCTATTTTGGTTTCAATAAAATAGGGGATTTTAGAATCAATTCTCGTAGGATTCAATGTTGGGATGAATATGAATAAAACGTCGATAAAGCAATTGATAAGCAAATTATTAGTTATTACATATATTGATTATTCCAGCAACAAATAATTCAGAAGTATTACAACACCTCTCCTATAAGGATATTTGGATTATATTCTTTATTTTTAAAAAAATTGGGGGAAAGAAGAAGGATTGTGTCAATTTTTTTAGCTGAGAATCACCGAATGCCTCTTTTTTTCTTCTTTTATTTCTTCACGTTGACGAGTAATATCCGCAATGCGTTTGGATCGATTTTAAAGTAAAACTCCATCTCATTTAAAGATACAGTTACATGCAAATTTTAGAAAAATTTGAACCGATCCAATTACAAACAGTTAGATCAATTTTTAAATATTTAAATTATAGTTATAAAAATAAATAATATAAATATATATAAAAATGCTATAATAATGATATGCAAAAATATAATATATAATATATTTTAATTTAACGGAATAAAAATGATTTGATTATATTTGAAATAAAATAACAACAAAATAAAATAAATTAAATTAATAAGTATTATTAAGAAAAAAAATTAAAAACCAACAACTAGTATACATTCAATATATCATACTAATAAAAAATAAGTATTAAAATTTATGATTCAAAATCCATTTCAATCTTTGAATTATAATTATTTAGCCGATCCAAATTGTGAGGCATGAATATTCATTTGAATTTGAAAGATATCCTTTTATTCTATTAACAAATAACAAATTCATCCCTCGAATTTGGGTTGTTGTGTATCCCATATTGAATTGCTTCACTTATATGCCGCCAGCATAGTTTCTTAAAAAAAAGTTACATGTGTGATTGGAGCTGTAAGGTTGAATTAAATACACAACATTAATAAGATGGACAGAGGCATAAATGGGTCGAGAGTGTACCGTAGTTAAAGTAAAGTCAAATAAGTGTGCAATTAAGGTAAATGAAGATTAATCAACTAAAAAATGTTAGTGCGCCGATCAAAAAGAGTTAGGTAAGGTTCACCTACCGCTACCAACACATTCTTGAAGAGGATTACACAACACAAATACAAAAATACTCCTACCATAGTGGAATTTTTTTAGTGAAACACAAAAATGGGAGATATTCATATTCCTCGAGTGAAGCTTGGAAACCAAGGCTTGGAAGTATATACCGTTAAATTTGATATCATCATCACTTTCTTGTTCTGTTAATCATTAATTAATTACTAGTATGAAATAACGGTTTCGTGTTGTTGCAGCGGTTCAAAGCTAGGATATGGATGCATGGGTCTCACTGGAGTCTACAACCGCTGCCGTTTCCGAAGATGTTGCTACATCTTTGATCAACCAATGCTTTCACCAAAGGTATCACCTTTCCTTTGACACTTCAGATGTTTATGGACCACATTTCTCAATGAAATTTTGCTCGAAAAGGTATTATTCTACTCATATCAAATTACCTATTTTTCTTACTTCTTCCTTATCCCTTATTTTACTTTATTTTGGATTTCATTTATTACATCTAAAGAGTTTATACACTGAAGTTAGATTATTAGATACGTTGGACTTTGACCATAATCACTTCAATGGTTACACAATGTGTGATTGGATGGAGGTCTCAACAATGTGATAATATAATTTTTTTAATAACTGTCTCAGCACTGAAAGACTTACCTAGAGATCAAAATTCAGATTGCAACAAAGTTTTGGGATTGTGAAAATTGAATCTAATAATGTTGTAGTAAACGGTAGTCCTGAATATGTTCGATCTTGTATTGAGGAGTAGTCTTCAACGTCTTGGTGTCGAATACATTGATCTCTATTATCAGCACCGTGTTGACACATCAGTACCTATTGAGGACACTGTGAGTTATACAATGCTTTTCTCTATTCTTGAAATTTGTTAGACAGTACTAGTGATAGGTATTAGTGGTGTGTTTGATTTGGTGTTTTTTGAATCATAGATGGGAGAGACTTAAAATTTGGTTGAAGAGGGAAAGATAAGTACATTAGGATTATCTGAGGCTAGTGTTGATACAATAGAAGGGCACATGCTGTTCATCCCATTACTGTCTGTTCAAATGGAATGGTCGCTTTGGACCCGTGAATCGAGCCTGATATTGTTCCCCTTTGCAGGTACTTTAAACTCCTTGTTTTTCTATTTCCTACTCTAACTTGTGAATTTACTCCGTGAATTTATGACTCAATATGTATGAAGGTTTTTGAACATTGTCATTTCACTGAAAAGACTGCGTTGAAGCCTATGAAGCATCGCACTCTTGGGATAGGCGTGTGCGAGTCCTACACTTGTATTTTGTTCTAATCTGTTTTTGTTGTGAGATTAATTAGCATTAGCATTTCTCAGGAAAGGTAAAGATTCCATTTTATTCCAAAACTAGAAAAAACATTACTCTTTGTGATGCTTCATAAATCGGGTTGGAAATTCGGATTGCTCTCAAAGATTCAAATATTGATATAAACTGTCAAGTAAAACAAACATTAATTTTGAAGTGTTCTAGTTTATGAGTGATTTCTTTCTACACTTTTTTTGTGGTCTGTCATCCCCCTCTGTAATCTGTTTATACTTTCATAAGTGGGTAATAATTGTTGCAGACAAATTGAACACGGTTCTTGAATCAGTGTCCTAGACATGGTTAGTAGTTTTAGAAATGGAAAAAACACCGTTTTCTTTCATGTGATATTGGTTCAAAACAAGAATAACGCACCCTGAATCAGTGTTCTAGAAAGATACAACTTTTGATTAAATAATTTTACTTTTACTTGCTTTAAATATTGGAAACCTTTGATTTGAGTATGAACGACCAAATTCTTTCATTCACTTCCTGACAAATTTAATGCTTTTTTGATATCCTTACAGGATTCTTCTGTAATGACTTTGGCTGTTTGGTGACAACTCTTACAGGGAACTTGGCATTGGAATAGTACCATACAGTCCTCTTGGCCGTGGATTTTCGGAGGCAAGGCCATCACAGAAAGTATACCTGCAACAGTTTTCTGGTAGGAACTTGATCCAATTTGTTTCTGATGACAAGTCCACAGTTATCCTTGTTCATTTGTCACCAAATTTATTTTTTTTCCACCAGGCATCCAACCAAGGTTAAGGGGGAGAACTTCGGACAAGAACAAGATATTTTATTCTCGGAATGGAAAAGTTGGCAGAGAGTATGAATGCACATCTTCACAACTGGCTCTTGCATGGATTCTTCATCAAGGAGACGATGTAGTGCCCATCCCTGGTTTGTGATTTTCCATTTTGTGACCTCAACAAGTTAAATATCTGTGGAGCTTACTTGCATGTATAATTTATTCATTTTTTTTACGATGGCTAAAAATTCAAGTGTTCTCTAAACCTCAGTTATGATTCTCTTCATCATGAGCTCATAGTTATGAACTTGTGATTCTCTTAGAAACCTCAGTTATGATTCCTTTTTTTGTTGCCAGTATAAATTTTTTGTAACTTGTCATGTGTTGTAGGAACTACAAAGATAAAAAATCTTGAAAGTAATATTGGTTCATTTAAAGTGAAGCTCAACAAAGACGATTTGAAGGAGATTGAAGAGGCTGTGCCAATATCTGAGGTGGCAGGGAGTCGGACAACCGATGCTTTTGTTCAATGCTCATGGAAGTTTGCTAATACTCCACCAAAAGCATAGCTTGATGCCAGTTTTGCACCTCAGTATTTGAGATCTCATAGTTTCTGGTCTAATTCCATGACTCCCAAATCAGTCCTGTCTGAATAAAACCAATCGGTATGGGTTGAAAATGATTCGGGATAACTCAGCAAAATTTGTGTTCATGCGTTTAATTATGTAAATGTTATGTGATTAAACAAGAGACAGATGAAGTAGATATTAAATCAAGGTCCATGTATGGTTACCAACCGTTTGACTTAACACAGGTTCAATTATGTACCACTAATAGTTTCCTTGTCTGGATTAAGATGTGAAATTGGTGAGATGTGATATTTTTTCGATTTTAAAAATGTAGGATCTACATGAAATCTTTCACCAATAACAAGAGCGAATTGATTGAAAATGAGAGTTATAGTAAATGTTGCTAGCACTACTCACATACTTTTATTAAGAATACACATAATATTATTTGAGTTTTCAAGCAAAGATCCATTTTCATATCCTAAGCTCTTATTGTAATAAACTAATTGGTCCTACTCTTAGCATATCTTATGCTTAAGTTGTGGTTTCTTTTCTATGCATGTTAACGAAATCGTTTTAGCTTAAAAAAAAGACGCAAAAGACAGCACCTTTAGCAACTTGTATTTATCAAACCCGAGTCTAGAGTGACAGATTTACTGGAATGAATTTTTCAAACAAAATGTTACTACTAAGAAACTGCACTGTCTGCACCAGCAATTCAATTCATCAATACCTAAGTTTGTGACATCTTTTATGCCAAACTTTAAGATTGACCATGGAGTATATTTTCTTTTCAAAGGTATCTATAAGCATCAATTCCAACTACAGATAATTTGATCTCACATCAAACTTGCGGTTTCAGAAGAAAAAGTTTGGCCAATCACCTTTCATGTAGCTCTAAATAAAAGGTTCACGGGATGTATCATGTATATATGCCTAGTGCCTTTTTGATGTTAATATTAGTCCCACATCAATTATCAATTAACTTGTATGTACATAACATAACATCGAGTAGG
>PGTU02005305.1:0-17812 GCA_002896215.2 Cicer echinospermum
GCTACGATATAACTCTTCGAGGCATAGCGCCCTTCTTTAAGCCATATTGACGCCGTGTCAAAGACTCTTTATTCTAGGTTAGCTCTCGAGTAAGCGAGAAATAAAGCATTCTTCGCTCCATGAAAACAAGTAAGTATATCTTTAGTGAGCAAGAAGAATAGAATGCTCAACATCAACAGGATGTACCTTATCCCTTTGGCCAGTCCAGTCCCTCTTTAGCATCTCAAGAATTCGCGCTGTTCATAAAACATAAAAAGAGTAGGTGTCTTGGTTTGCGCAATTGAAGAATAAAATTAAGGGCTTGTTCTCAGATGCCCATAAATTGCCCATTTGCAAAAGCACTAGGCATAGAAGGAGCTGTTATGAAGAGTTGTGCAAGTGACATTTTCAACTAAAACGATAAATAAGCCAAAAGCGCACTTTAGATATACTATACTCTAGCTTTAGAGTTATAGGCTGCGACGGTGGAAGTAGAGGTTTAGGCTTGCCCCTGCTAGACTTTGCCTGCCATCTTACTAGAAGAAATCTTCCTAGTTTCAAAGGTGCCTTTGTAGCAAGAAGGAGCATCGACTGTGAGGGAATGGTCTCTTGCAAAGAATATAGGGAGGTATTGCCCATACATAGGTGCTGTGCTCATGCCCATGCCATGGGCAATGCCGCAAAAGTTCAGGGACGGCCGTAGCTACAGGTTATTATTTTTTTTTAAGATTACATGCTTCCACAAACAGAAGCCCTGATACGAACTGGGCCGGTCTTTCATATGTTTCTAACAGCCAGACAAAAGCATTCCCACTACGGTGGAAGAGATGATTCGGCCAACCAACTAGAGGACAAGGTCAAGCAAAGTCATTGGAAAACCTGACGTGGGCTCGCAATAGGCCCAGCCCAGCCGAAAAGCTTTGGTATAGGAAATAAATAACCTAGCTGTGGAGGGGTCCCCGCGCTAAGACTTTGCACTTGGCTAGTTCGCGTGGATCACTCATCTCTCAACGTGATTCCACTCCACGATGATCGAAGGCTTTGGTGAGGAAAATAATTCCATTCCGTCCTATGCCCTGGGTCTTGGTCTTTATCAAGGCTATTTGAACTAATCCGAATCATAAAAAGAAGAGGGGGTTTTTAGGCTGTGACAAGGTCCAAAAGAGATAAGTCTAGCGGGAAGAAGGGCGAAAAAAGAGAGAGCGTGACTCGTATTCTTATATTAGAATATAGATATATCTAAATAGAATAAAGAATTCTCAGTCTTGTTCGCCACAAGGAGGAAGCTAGCCTATGTGGAAGAAAGCATATTCAACACAAAATAGTCGTCTTCTTAGTGCTTCTCTCTTTTCAGCGGAACAGAAAGATATCCTATACTAGGCCATAAGAAACTGCGTCTTATGGTCCGGTCCATAGTTAGACCTTCCCCAATCCTCTCGTGACGATCCTGGTATACTAGAATGTAGGCCTTTAGCTCCTTATCATTAGCTCTTACGCTTTCATTTAAGGTCATTATAAAAAGCCAGCCCTGAAAAGACATTATGGCAAACCCATAGACATAGACATGCTGAGAAGACAGCATAGGACTACCCAAAAGCATCACATACAAAGTCTACAATGGACCTAAATGCCTATGGATTGAGACAGACAGGGACCATATTCGATTGCCTGCGTATAGAACCAACCCAAAAAGTCACCTGGAATGGCTGCCTCACTGCGTGACTCATACCATCGAAGTCAAAACTAGCCTGGACCAACATGTAAACTTTCCCATGAAACTGGGCTATTACCAGTGATGCCGTTGACAAAAAAGTAAAATTGATAACATTCCTATTTGGTTTGCCTTATCTTCTTGCCTTTCCATATATCCTTTCTCTAGATATCAGAAAGCTGCTCGCTTCCAAAGATTTAGAAAGTGCCTGTCGCACCGCTTGCTGACGATCTGAACGCATGTCGTCAATTAAAGTTCCTTCCGCGCTTGACTTAGTTGAAAGGTAGTTGTTCGGCATGTCCCCTTGGTTGCGAACTTTTTTGTAGGGCGGTGGCTTTGGGAACCCATGCCTACACGTTTACCGTTGTACCCCAGACTTAACCCTTCCAACACTTTTATAATTGATTATTCAATAGTAACGGTGTCCCTGTCTCCAACAAGTGTGTGAATCCACTGATATCACTGAGTGACTTGCTTACCGCGCCCAGTCCCTATCTCTTAAAGCCCTATCAGACAGACTTCCTCCTCGAGAAGGGACTGCCTTCCAAGACAGGAACTCCATGTGATCCCCTGACACATGGGGATGGACCAATCCAGGTACATAGGATTACGAATTAGACTCTTCCCAGTCGCCAGTTATCGATCATTAACGACATCTACCATCTGATCATGATCCTGTCGGAGTCACTAATTGATTCTACTTAGTTTATTAGTCAATCTCTTGGCTAAGACGTATAGCCCCTTGCAGAGTAAGAATATAAGCTAGATTTCACTAGAAGTCGGGACGTGCTCATCTTTCCGACTTTACTACGATGAAACGACCAGATAATCCAGGATTACCGACCTCGTCAACGAGACACAGAAAAAGGCAAGAGGCCCTGTTTCCGGCATAAGCTTGCTGCAATGACACAGCACATTTAAGTAAAGCGCAGTGAACAAGAACCAGATTTCCGGACAAAGCCTGATCACCTCCTTAGCAACAAGTGCGCTCGACACAGAGCTCTTTGTTAGGACACCATCGTCACTACCAAGATGAACTCGATTAAGAACCATATTAACAACGCTAGTGGAAGACCTGCCAGGATCTTCTGCATTATATGCCTTAAGTCGGAACAACTGTCCAAACAGGCGTAAAGTTCATTTCAAGAATTTTATGTAACCTTTCCTGGTCTGTTGGGCAGCCTGTCTCGACCAGACACGACCATAGCTAACAGAGGCGGTATTAGAGCTCCTTTTTCAAGGAGACTCATCCACACCTGCGGCCCTTAATATGATGAGGAGAGAGGGCCGCCGCGCTGGCTTCCGGGTCACCTAACGCTACACCTCACTTGCTCCGTCCAAGAAGCCGTCTAACCTAAGTAACTATTCGGAAATAGTTGTAACACCGGATATTCCGTATTAGTTGATGCAACTCTGACTAAGGTGGATCTGGATATGATATTGACCATAAAGCAAAGCGGATACTGACTTCGAAAGTGCTCTTAATCACTTCTTTCTTGGCCTTCTCTTCAATCCAAATAGCAAGAGAAGGTAGAGGAAGACAAACCTAATGTCAAAGCTTCATGCTTACTTTTTTACCCTACTTCCTACATGCCTATCTTAAATGCTTGCTTGGAGAGCGCGAATCCTGTAGCGGTAAACCAATAGCAGCGGAAAGGCCGACAACACCTGCTTTTCCGTCTTGCCTTTGTTTGCTACTTGAGAGAATGCCTTGGACCGAGACCGAAAGCAGCTCTTCCCCTCATCTCATTAGCAAGAAAACCGCTTTAATCCATACTTTAAGTAAAGCACTACTTATTTCTTTTTATTCTTATTCAAACCCCGAAAAAGTATCTTTCATGCTTCAATCGAGAATGCTTGCTGTCAGCTTTCGTACCGAAACAGCTGACTTGCTTGCATCCCTTTGATTGCTAGTCTCTCCTCCTTGCTGCACTATTATGGTACATCGGTCTAATCCTCTGATCCGTGACTTGCCTTTCATTTACTTGTCTTTATCTTTCATCTTTCTATCCTATGCAAAAAAAATAGAGGAAGATTCTATGAATATCCCCATCCATAGTAAAGACTCTTCTCAAATACGCAGTTGCCAGATTACACAAAGCCATTTTCAGTGTGCTAATTCAACCTTCTTTATAAAGAGGATATGCCATATGGTGCCCCGAGGATTAGAGCCAAGAAATATACATCACATCGATCTAGCCTAATAAACAAGGCTCCATTCCGGCTTAATTATTGCCTCCTACCGTATGGCATCTCCTCTACTTCAATTCAAACTAGCGCTTCGCCCCTTTCCTCTTTCTTTGCTGCAATAGATGTGGCATTGGCCTAGTTCCAATCCTTCGTCAAGTCACTTAAAACCTCCCTCCTCATTTGCTGCAGGTGAGAAAGGGCCTTGCTTTCCGCTGGCCTGATTAGTAGTCAGACTGATGATCTACCCGTCTCCGAGGGGTAGACCTGCCGGCAACTCCTACGGCAAAAGAAAAGCGAACTCTTCCTTAAGCAGCGCAATGCTTCATCCTCAAGGTCAACGGTTCTAGCCTCCTGAACCGTCATAATGGACTTATAAAAAGCCTCTTCTGCCATTTTTACCGATTGGCTATTTGGGCCGTTTTACTCATTTCTTTGATTACCAGGGCATAAGACTGCCCGCTCCACCACGTGCATAAACTCATTATCTCATGATAGGCCAAAGCGTGACCTTTTTTTCTGGCCAAACTCTGTGACAGGGATATAAAAAAGGGTGTAATCCGATGTCTCTAAAGCGCTACGTCTTTTCCCGGCCATCATGCATCGCTCCAACCTCCTATTGCCACAGCCTTACAAGCAAGCAAGAAGTTAAAAATCTCAATAGGGACCTTACTGCCGTTCCCAGCTTAAGCGTCTACACCTCCCAACAAAGAAAGTTAATGTACCTTATGGAACCTCCGATAGGGACTTGGATGAGGCCCGCCGACCTTCTCCACCTGCTCTGTAGATGGAACCTTCGTAGAGCTACCACTTTCTATCCTTATTTTGGTATAATGGCCCCGGCCAAGGGCACACCACATTCGAAAGAGATCCCTCAGACTCCAGTCCTACCCCGTCTTCTTAGGATTAAGGTTGCAAGTTTAATGTAGAAGTGGTTATGATAGCAAAGAGCATAATAATATAATAAAAATAATTTTTATTATATTATTATTTAAAGATAATGAGAGCACTGCTAGAAAGATAAAGATGGCGATAAGAGATTCGTTCTGTCTTTCTTCACTTCTGATCTTTATCTATGATATTAACTTGAACTTGAAGACGAGTCTAATTCATAACTAGAAAGCAGATCGAAAGAAGCATAGGTACACTTAACACTAACCCAATCCAGATGAAACTACTCTTATCGGAACCCAGCTTCTCTTTTTTAGCGAATAAAGATTGAAGTTGCTCTTACACTTACTATATTAATATAATTTCTTATTTTTCATATGAAAGAAGGAGAAAGGGGGCTGCTACTGCAACCAAGCAATTGGTGCAGACGCTCTACGATGCAATCAGACAATGAGAGAGCAGACTCTCTTTCTCTAAGGGACACTTCCTCATTTTTTCCACCCTCCGTGGAGGGGAGTACCATGTAGTTAGGAAGATGATCGATGCCTAAAGCATGTCTACTTAAGATCTCTATCCTTTCTGGTGATCAAGATATCCCAAGAAGAGAGACCTGACGGCGCGCCTTTACTAGAAGAGAAGGAAAGAAGACACTTACTATAAATCCGGAAGACTACCGCTTGATTTCTCTCTGTCCACAGCCATGACTCACCCACCTTTCCATCCCCCTCAAAGATCCACCCGATCGATGAAGACTTGAACCGAACTCGCAGTGATCAAATCTACTTTGGAGAGTCAATCCTCAGGGCAAGCAAAGGAAGGACGGGATAGAGCTCCAAGACAGGCTGAAGGCAGAGAAGGATAGACGAGACAAGGAAGCAAAGGAGAAAAGAAAAATCGGAATAGAATAGAGGTAACGGTTGAACGAACGGTAGACCCAACTCTGTATACTTAGCCGGAAGCAGGGCATTCCACCGATTCCACTTAGGGAGAAAGCCTTTCCCGTATCTATTTGAACCTGATCCGCAAATTTAGATCCGGTAGACTTGGTAAGGTAAAAGGGCCCCGACTTATTTGATTTCCAGAATTAGAGTTCGACCGCAGCTGCCCCTTTTTTGTTTTGGGGGGATCAAGTTCCTTGCCAACTATCGACCCCGATCTCTTTTCATTTCTTTTGGGTATTACTAGCCTAGCCTTCGTCAATCACACTAAAGCAGAGCACCGCAAGGCCCCCTTAATTAAGGGTTAGGTTAGTCAACCCGGCCCGAGACGCGTTCGTTGACAAAACCGCCGTAGGAATGGAGACCTTTCAATAGAGCGGAGGCGAACTGATCAACGAGAAAGAGGCCCTACTCACTACAACGAATACACCACAAGATCGAACTGCACTCATGCCTCTCCCGCATCAAGTTGACCGACCCCCTAAGTAGTTCTTCTATCAATCATGTACGTAGGTAGGGTCCTCCATTCTTATTGGTATATCATGAAAAAAGAAAGCCATTTGCACCAGGCGCACAGCGCTTTCCCTTGCCTAGATGTTCGCCTTTCTAAGTCAAGTAATGTGACCCGCCGAAGACTGGAGCCTCATAACATGTTGACGAAGACCCCGAACTGAGGGTTCGATCAGTAGAGGGACGACTTAGCCTCCCCGGAAGAAGAATAGCCCCGCTCTCTAGCCGACTGATCCCGTTGATCATATAACTGGGAGGGAACGTGTCACATTAGAGGTGAACGATCAGAGATGTCCGATAATTACCACGATGAGGCTGGTCCCTCTTTTATTTTAGTAGACTAAGCTATGAATATGAATGAATGCCGGGCTCTTTCTTTCACTGCTAACCCCAAGAAGTTTCTTAATGCTGATATTTTCTGTTTCGTCGAGCCCCGAGCTTGTGGTCCTCCTTTGAGTGTGGGTTCCATTGGATGAATCTCTCAAGTCAAGGTTCACGTACATAGCAGCAAGAATGGTGCAGCGCCTATTTATCGTTCTCGCTCGGGAGCCAAAACGAACACGCCTGCTACCTACTGTACAGGACCTTCGACCAGGCATTCTACCCTTGTCGAATCGGAACCAACCACCACTGTATTGCGCTCGAACAGTTGAGCGGCCGCCGGCCAGCAACTTCCGTACCGTACACAGATATAGATTCATTCTTCGTACCTGTCCAACTTCACAACCCTTCGCGGGTTGGTCAGAAGTCAGTCTTGTTTGGTAAGACTCTATTGAACAAAGCAAAGAAAAGAGAGTGCTCGACCGGAACAACGGCCAACAAAGACCGTAATTACATAGATAACTGCTCCTCCCTTTCTCCGGCTTTAAGGCGAACCGTATGGCGGCTGGAAATAAAGACGACCTCACCTTCTCGTAGATGGTGTCAGTGAGAGCAACTTGAGTATCCCCCGTTGACCTTCTTTTGTAGATAGAATCTTCAATGAGTGTAAACAACTTACTAATAAAGGTGCGCTTGTTGAGTAAGGCCGTTTTCTTGCAGGAGTGCTAACGCGCGCCCTTATTCTTCGCTTGCTCCGCTGTACGAGCCTCATACAGAGCCCCTTTAATATGATGAGGAGAAGAGGGCCGCCCTCTTTTCTGCACCAATCTTTATTTACGACTATATTTATATATTTGGGGTGTATAGCTCAGTTGGTAGAGCATTGGGCTTTTAACCTAATGGTCGCAGGTTCAAGTCCTGCTATACCCAAACAAACCTACCTTACACTATACCTATGAATTAATAAGGATGCGTAGTAACGTTCAAAGATAACTCTTTGGCCTTTAGACTCGACTCGCTTCAGCGACTTCGCCCTTAAAGTGAGTGAGAAGGGGGTGAGGTAAGGAGTAGTATAAGAGTGGCTCGGTCGCCTCTCCTTATTTGATTCATTCTATAGGGCGGGGCTGCAGACCAACAATCCAGCAAAAGGGCTTAAAAGCTCCTTTATCAAACCTTCCCCTTTTCATAATAATAAGGTAAGCATCAAAGCCCAGCAAACCCAACCTATACAAAGAGCCCCAACTCATATCGTACCAAGAACTTGCCATTGACCTGATCAAGCGCTTTAGGGAGATCACCTTCACCCATGTTCCGAGAATCTACAATCGCTTGGCTGACTCGCTAGCCCTTATGGAATGGAATAAATACTCAGCCGCTCTAGTACACATGCTAGTACACCGAAGCACAGAGTCGCTTGTCATCGAGAGATTGGACATCCCAGCCACAGAGAGCCCTTCCGTCGAACGGGACTCATTAATCTTCTTGGATGAAGACTATCGAGAGTTGGAACATGATGAACTATCACCAGTCAAGATTACGAGGACGATGGGAACCTTGGTATTATGATTTCTACAATTACCTCAAGGACGGGTTCATATCAGAGTACGCCACTCGTGGTCAGAGGAGAGCCTGGAGGATAACTTGCCCGACGATTTGTGATCTTGGGAGATGTCCTTTACAAAAGGTCCTTCAAGGGGTACTCGCCCTTCCTTATACTTAATAGGAAGAAGGAGCGCACATTGTTGAACAAGCTCATTCAAGAGGCAAGGCCCCCCTATAAAAAAGCGTACCTTCGAAGGCATGATTGCTGCGATCAGGAGCTGCTTAACATAATTGAGAACAGGAGATCAGAAGATTTGGTGGAGGATAAAGTCCAAAGTGAACCAACACTGGGATCTGATCATAGCCGCAGTGAGGATGCAAAGGCGATAGTTTTTCGATTCGGCAAACATGAGATGTGTCCCACACTTAAAGAAGTACATCGAATTTTTGAGATATCCCGTAATGTCCTTTTTGTACCTAGAGAAGGACGACCTCGAGAGAGCAGACGACCAGTAGAGTAGGTGCTCCATATCGTTCCTGCTGCGTAGGTCTAAGGTAATTAACAGTGCTAGCAGAGAATCAGTAGGCCCTCACCCTTCTCTAATAGGGCAGTGCCACCTATAGAACGGAATGTTCATCCTCTCTTAAAGTAAAGTCCTTTATGGATTTAGAGTCGGGAATAGAGCTGTGGCAAGCAATATAGATCGCCCTTACGCTCTCTCTAAAAAAAAGCCCTTCTTAGTAAAGCTTCGGCCCTATGGAGAAAAGGGAATCATTATTCGTAAGTTCCCGTGTGTAAAAGTTGCCTATTCAAAAGGCGAAAACCTCTTGCTCTATCTTGCGTCCCTCCATCCCGGATCTCTAGGAACAGGGCTGACAGCAACACCATTAATCGAACGAGTCGGGATGAGAATCTCACATGGTGCCGCCGTTCTAACTCGTTACGCACGCAATTGACGTAGCAGACCTCTTGCATGATTGTTTCAATCAATGATGTATTCAATCAAGACAAGAAAGATACGTCGTAATAAGATCAGGTTACATAATGGGTCTGTGAGGGAACATCCAGAAAGAGGATCAGACCAAGTGCGAGATTGGATCAAAAATAGCGTATGAAAGGATTATGGTCTTTCTAGTACAGTACGATCGATCAAGTCATTCAGTAAAGTCTCTTCGCGTTGTGTTTATGGAATTCTATTAGAGCAGGTAGTTGGCTCCTGATAAATTCGTTGTCTCCAGTTTCGTTTGTGAATCTTTCTCCCATGCATAATTTGTTGGTCAACAACCACAACTCGATAGAATTAATTCGTCAAGACTCCGGACTCTCTTTCTGTCCGTAGCGGAGGGAAAAAGTAAAGAAAGTCTAAGCGCATATGGCACGAAAAGGAAATCCGATTTCGGTAAGACTCGATCTGAATCGTAGTTCAGATTCAAGTCGGTTCAGTGAGGGCGACCGCGAAAGTCACCGAATGGGTCAGTCTTTTCCTTCAGTTTGTCCTATATATGTTGAATAAAAAAGCTTGGGAGGACGTAGCAGATGTCCGGGACGGACACGACTTCTTCTAACGCTAGAAGACCACTGGAAGAGACCCGGGACCAGAGCATGTCGTGAAAGAAGCACACTGGGCGGGCGTGCTTCGAACCGTGTCTCCGGGGCACAGTTGAATGTAGATATCATGAACGCGAGGTGCAGGATACCAGGCCGAGAAACCCGGGCAACCACCCCCTATGTGCCGATCGCTAGCGCATCCAGGGCCCCGGCGCCCAGCGGAGCTGGAGAGGCCTAGCCTGATCTGAGAAGTGCTAATTCGGTTCGGATAGACTTCATTCAAGAACGCCGCCGCCCCTTGAATCAATAATAAAACAAGTGCTAAGTTTCAGATCAGTGAATAAACCGAAACGAAAGAAGAAAGAGACCTTTCTCGCTCGGCGCCTAAAGCGCACTATGCTCCGCTTCAACAAATGAGAGTTTTCGGTGGAACCGGTGAACCACGCGAGCTGGTTAGATGCGTGGGACAGAGGGCTCATAGTACCTGCTAGCGCAGCTATGCAGTTGAAGGGAAGGAGCCTAAATCGACCCCCTTATTTATTTTATTAATTTAAAATAAATAAGTAAAAAGAGATTAGACTCTCGGATGAGACTAAGCAGCCACCGACCGTTCCGACGCGCCCCTGACCTGACCCATTTTTTTATTTAGACCGAAAACCTATCTAAAATGGAGCCTAGTTTAGGCTGTCAAACAAATGATAAAATTGAAAATTTTAAATATAACCACTAGTAGGATATGGATGGAGTCTCGCTCAGTAAAGAGAGTTGTAGATTCGTAGAAAAGGAGAGGAGCCTTGACTTTCTATGATGTTCTTAGTCAAGAAGCGCTAACGCTGCAATCTTTCTAAAGCAAGAAGCGAGAAAGTTGACTTTGAGAAAGAAGGTGCTTGTTTCCGCTTTCTTCTTTTTTTATAGTAAGTAAACTTGTTTTTGTTTATAAGGCGAAAGGTTGCTTTTTTTATAATTATTATAGCGTTAGCGCTTTAGTTTTCAATAAGTTTAGGCTTGAGTAAGAACATAGAAATGTTGAATCAGGGTGCGCAGGGAACCCTATACAAAGGCCTTTCCCTTCAAATGACAACAGCCTCTTCCTGCTGCGAAGGCCTTGCACGAAACCAACCCCCCCACCCCCGATCCAGTACCAGTTGTTTCGCAGGTAGGCCCACTTAGGTTAGGGGGGCATTGTCCCTCAGTTCTTACCAACCTCCGGTGTGTAATCGACATGTTGCTAACTTCAACTCGGTTGAATAAGAATCATTGATTCCCTTTGCTGTCCATTTCTTATTCATTCAGGGCGCTCGGCCGGTGCTCCTTTTTTAAATCAGAACAACTCTGAACGTTAGAGAAGATAAGGGAAGACCACCTGAGCGAACCGACCGAGGGAAGGGACTTGACTTATTCGAACCGAACGATAGCGGCTTAAAGCTAAGCCTATCACGAGCAGCGTCGCTGCTTGATCGGCGGGAGAAGCATCTCAAAGTATGGGGCAAAGGATCAAGCGCTTTGACTTAGTCTCCGGGATTCACCACAGGTTGGGTTGAGAGCCGTGTGATGGGTGACTATCCAGCACGGTTCGGAGAGCACTTTTAGTCAGCGTTGGTGAATGGAAGCCCCTCTATCAAGCAAGAAAGAAGCGGCTATTCCCACGGCGGAGTCACCATTGACTCTATTTATTATTATGGTAAATTAGTTTATCAAGATGTCAATCTGAGATCTTATTTCGGTTCGATACGTCCACCTGCGAGACTAACCTTTGGCTTTCGTCTCGGTAGGTGTATTCTTATACATTTTCCCAAAAGAACATTCATTCATTTCTTTCTTCCCCGTCGACCACGACGACTGAAACGACGCGAAAAATCCAGACCCGGAAAGGAGAAGGGCCGGTGGTGGGCATTTGGGAAAGTCGGGCCGATCGGGTGTCTTCATTCCAGCAACAATAAAGAAGAAGAACGAAACGAAGTGAGAGGCCGGAGGGCAGGGAAAAGAGTCGAGTCGATCAGGCTCGACGACCGGGAGAAGCAAAACGAAATTCGGATTTGGCCGAAAAAGAAGCAACGCTATGGATACCATGACCGATCACCATCGATAAAGAAGAATCTTTCTAAATCACTTCGGGTCAGCGGGGCCTTCAAGCATCCGAAATACGCCGGGCTGTAAATGACATAGCGTTCCTTATAGAAAATTACGACTCCTTCAGAAAACGAAGTTTTTTAAGTTATTTTTCCCCAAGAAGTCCCGCTCCGACGGCCCGACGAGTCATCTATTTAAAAGAACCCTCCCTGCAGTGCGCCCCTCCTTGAATTATTCGGTCATGCAATACTTTTTTTGTAGAAAGAACCAAATGCATTTCGACCCCGTCGTAGTTCTCAATCATTTCGTGGCACCGGGCGTGGCTGAACCATCTACGATGGGGGGAGCGAATGCGCAGGGAAGAAGCTTAGATAAGAGAATACGTTCTCGCATCGCTTTTTTTGTAGAAAGCTCGACCAGCGAGAAAAAGTGTTGGCCGAAGCCAAAAAGAGGTTGACCCACTTCATTCGCTTGGCGAATGATCTTCGCTTCGCGGGAACAACAAAAACCATCATCTCGCTCTTTCCTTTCTTCGGTGCTACCTTTTTCTTTCCAAGGATAGAGTTGGATTTTAAGAACCTTTTTTTTTGAGGATCCCGGGAACCACTCCTAGGTCAATTAAGGATCAAATGTTGGAACCTCATGGGTAAGGATAAGGTAATGGAATTGATAGAGAAATTAATAGACCTAGGTAGATAGGAGAGTGGATAAAGGGAATAGAGATGATGATAGAGATCATACTGAGAAACAGAAAAATTCCGTACGGGTACAACTCTTATTGAACGAAGTTAAAAAATGCGATCTTTGTTGTCTAATAGAACAAACACTAATACCTTAATTGAGTCGGTCAAGATCAAATCTGTTTATCAAAGTGCTTCTCGATTGCTCAAGACATCTCTTTTCAACTGAGAAGAAAACAAGATCATTTCGTTCCATTTTTAGTAGAATAGTGAAGGATATTCAATTAGTAATGAAAAAAGGGTTGAGGGGATCCGTATATGTTGTTCAGGTCGATCAGAAGGCGCAGAAATAGCTAGAACTGAATGCGGAAAGTATGGAAAAACATCTCGTAATGTATTTAACCAGAAAATCGATTATGCTTCTGCGGAAGTATCTACTCGTTACGGAATCTCAGGTGTCAAAGTGTGGATTTCATATAGTAAAAAAAGGGACGTGCTATATCCGAAACGTACGAAATTTAGTAAATATCGTAAAGGCAGATGTAGTAGGGGTTGCAAACCAGACGGAACAAAAACTAGGTTTTGGAAGATTATGGCACTAAAAGTTGTAGAGCTGTCGTCTTTCATATCGAGCCATTGAAGCAGCGCGTCGGGCTATAATCGGACACTTCTCCTCGTGCTATGAGCGGACAATTCCGAAAAAATGGTAAGATATGGGTAAGAGTTTTCGCAGATATCCCTATTACCGGGAAACCTACAGAAGTAAGAATGGGAAGAGAAAAGGAAATCCTACGGGTTGGATTGCTCGTGTGTCCGCGGACAAGTCCTATTTGAGATGGATGGTGTGAGTTTGTCAAATGCTCGACAAGCCGCTACATTAGCGGCGCATAAACCATGTTCGTCAACCAAGTTTGTTCAGTGGTCGTAACGTAATTGGTTAGTGGGGAAAAACCAGGCCGGGACTCAAAAGAATTAGGCGAAGGGTTTTTTCCTGAACGAGGGAAGTGGAAAGACACTAAGGGAGAGGATAATACTCTTTTTTGAATCGCCGAAATTGTACGACTGTTCCGGGCGTACGACCCAGATACGTTACGGTTTTTTTCGGGTACTCTTTCCTGTGATTGTATTGGATATTCTTCTTTATGATCACCAGGTGGTGCTTGGGCAGGTCTTCTCTGATTATTCGGACGTGACAGGAAGCCAGGAGGTCCAGGGACATAGCCGACCGAATGCATCCCCATACAGCAGAAAAGAGAGGGGAACGCAGCCCCCGCCGCCATATGAGTCGGATACAATTTTAGTTTGACTCTTGTGGGAAATTCAAGATGTCTTTTTTTGTTTTATGGCGAGAATAACTTCTAGGAGGGTGAATCCCAGGTTCCACCACACGAAAGCAAGGGACAATGGTAGTTGCCTACGAGGAGTGCCGCCCAAAAGGGACTACTCTGCATCGGCCGGATTGGACACTAGTCCTTCAGTCTTCAAAGATTCGGATTCCATCGATTATTTCGCATCAACTTGACACAATTCTTGTTGACAACAGACGAATTCCTTCTTCCCCCTTATCCAAGGCAATAGAAGATATCGATTTTCGAACAAAAAGGCAATCTCGAGTACAAGCCAAGGAGAAGGACTGCCATCTCAGGCATACCATCGACAGAGTCAGGAAAGGACAGGCAGAGCTAATTAAAATCCGATCTTTCAACTCTCATCCCTTCTCCAGCTAACCAAGCAAATTCCCGCTCCCTATGAGCTCAGAGTCGCTAACGCAAAGAGGAAGAGAGCGACTTCAATCATTCCAATAGTAACAAGGTAAACCGAACCAAGTGAAGTTAAGCCGAGTCCTTTTCTTCCCCACTGCTTCGAAGCCGGAGGCAGAACACGTGGGTTCACTGGAAGGGAGAGTGGCGGGGAATTATTTTTTGCATGTAATGAACTCAAAGCCTGTTTCATAGGCTGTACTCGTACTCACCGACTACACGGACTCTATATACCAAGTCATGAGCGATAGCGAAGCCAAGCCGCCAACCAAGCCAATGCGCCATCCCTATCCCTTCCCGATGAAGCTTCCTTTGATTTGAATGAATGAGGAAGGAAGGCGCATGCAAAGAAAAGAAAGCCCCTATTTGGGCATGAGCTCTAGTAATTGACCTCTCGCAGACCTGAAAGTCCAGTTTTGGCTATTGAAAAATAAAATATAGAGAGACGAGAAAGCCATATAGATTATCAATAGGAGGAACTCGACCTCGCCAGCCGGCCAGG
This sequence comes from Cicer echinospermum, assembly GCA_002896215.2. Lineage (NCBI taxonomy): Eukaryota > Viridiplantae > Streptophyta > Magnoliopsida > Fabales > Fabaceae > Cicer > Cicer echinospermum. Next base: position 14,641 of record PGTU02005305.1, read on the forward strand.
AATGATGACAATTGCTTGAACCTCGGATGAGGAACATGAGTAGGAAGATGGGCCGAGCCAGAGCCGCAGGCAGATGTAAATAAGAAGACTAATCAAAGATGCTGGGGTGAAGGTGAATCGCCTTCAAACTGAGGATCACAATGACTTTTACTCAGACTTCCCTTCCTAAAGACAAAGGAGTAGCGGGGTTCGCTAGCCGACTTGCTGAAGTACTTTTATCTGACGCTTAAGGGTAAAGAATAGCTTCGCTGAACTAATGCTTTTTCCCTTGCTGGCTTTCCACCATTCAAACTTGGTTACTTCCTACGCTATTCGCTGGCATTATGAACTATTCTCTCGACATGCTTACTCATTCAGATACTAAAAATATTGGAAGAGCTGATTGGTGATGGGCTCTTCCCATGGTTACCACCGATGAGGAGTATTCCGCAATGCCAGTGACCTAGTACTGGTGCTAGTTCCCAAAACTGCCTGCTTTCGAATGCTACCTGCCTTTTAATTTCAGCCCCTTGGCTAACATCGTTCAGTTCCCCGGCCCCCCTATCATCTGGGATTCAATTTCATACGTAGTCTTTCACACTTGATTCATGGTGTCAAGCTCCTTCTGCTTTGATGCTTCGCTTAGCGCGACTACTCCTAATGATATTTATTTATTAGTGCATGGCTCGGGCAGGAGGTAACAAGAAAAAAGAAAGGTCTTTTTCACTACCTAAAATCCCTCTTTGGATGAACATTTTCATATTCTTCCGTAATCACTTACTGAGAACTAGTTAACCACCTGCTTTCTTAGCCGCGAGAGCCCTCACTCACGAATTTATGGTGATTATGTATTGGCTTAGCCACACCGGTCAAGGGGCCATTTTGGTATATCGTGCTAGTAAGTAGGCTGCTGTCGATTCTGGTGCTTCCAGTCTTGGATTGGTCCATTCGTTAAGCATTGGAATCGCTTTTGCCGCTATATCCTCTCTTTCTGTCTCATCGTTCTTATCTTTTTATTTTTGCGAGTTAAGTTTCTCTCCTTTTAGATGTGTCATTGATTCTCTGTTGAATATTCGATTTAGAGTTAAAGGCGTCTATGGCCACTAACCACTCACTCCTTAAAGAAATACAAGAGCTTCTCGGCAAACCACTTAGAAGTACCCATGCGAGTCGAGCAATTGGATGCTAAGAAAGGTATCTTTCTGGGCAAAATTCCTAAGCTATAGACTTGAATTAGGAGAGCAGAGGGTTTAATCCAAAACCAGGAAGCAAGCTACTATCGAAGCCCAATGCCAAGCAAAGCCCTAGACTACAAATGAAGAAATTGTTCCACTAAGCATCTGAACTCCGACACAAGATGCCGTTTTGCTTTTTTTTTTCAGAAAAGGCTCCTTGACCAAGTCCCAAGCAGCACAATACACTTAAATACGGGTGAAGACATATTATTTACACCCGACCAGAAAAGAATATGACATTAAGTCCCAAGATCCGGTAAAGGGATGATTGACACGTTGATTTTAGTACCCCTAAATGAAAAGATGTATTGTTTTTGTGAAAGCTCGGCTCCTGTTATTGGCTGATGGTCCAAGTCATCCACATTTTTCTTCCTTGGAAAGAAGGCTAACTGCTTGTTGGCTGGATGGCGAGCGGTAAGTCCATTAGTTCGATGGATTCTTTCTTCGCCTTAGAAGGCCTTGTTCAATAAATCTCCTAAACAAACTGTAGGGCTAAGGCAGCGAAATGACCTGAGGGGTAGGGGCAACTCAATAGAATAATTAAGCAGCCCGGCCCATCCTAATTCGTTACGCGCTTTTTCTTTTAAGAATGCATCCGGTTCTATCTTTTCTTTCGCTAGTTAGTCCACCTTTTTAGTGATTGTAGTAATCTGGTTTCTAATAGTACTAAGAATGTCTCTTTCATATTGAGCAATTTTGTCTAATGGCATTCGATCACCAGAATCCATTGACAGCTGCATATAGAGCTATAATATTGTTTTTCAATTGGAAGTGGTGCATATTGTGGTTGTTTAATACTTCTGTAAGCCCTTGCACCTCTATTGAGTAATGCCTTAGTCGGCGCATCAAGGTCTGAGCCAAATTGAAGCAAGGCGGCCACTTCGCAGATATTGTGCCAATTCCAGTTTTAAACTACCGACAGGACTTGTTTCATAGCTTTCAACTGAGCGGCAGACCCGACCTGCGACTACAAGATGAAGCGACTTAATAGCAGGTCTTAATTCCGCGATAAAAGAAGCTCTGTTTCCAAACAGATTTGTCCATCCGTAATGGAGATCACATTGGTGGGAATATAGGCCGATACGTCTCCAGCTTGTGTTTCAATGACGGGTAAGGCGGTAAGTACTTGCACCTGTCTGGTCCGACCGTTTTGCGGCTCTTTCTAAGAGACGTTTATGTAATAGAAAACATCGCCTGGAAAGCCTCACGGCCTGTGGGTCGGCTGTAACAGATAATTGACATTTGTCGTTATGCCACGGCCTGTTTAACTAGATCATCATAGTTTATTTCGCGGAACATATATCCCCCATGGCACACCAGAATATGGGCCAATAAATTGCAGAGGTGCCAGCGATCGAAAGCGGTGGCTGCTACAAGAATGGAATATTCTAAAGCATTCGCTTCTGAAGAATCTTTTTAACTATTGTGCCACAGTTGAGCGTTTCTGTCCAATCGTACATAGGAACACAATACAATGTTCACTTCATCAGAGGGTGGCCCTTGAGTTCATTTGCTTTGTAGGTATCGATAGCCATAGGCTGTTTTTCTTCCAGTTTGTCAGTCCCCGATTTATAGTTGCTCGTTGACCACGGCCTATAGGAACCAGGCTATCTACCGCTTTTAATCCTGTTTGCATAGGCTCGTGCACTGATTTACGTTCTATAATCCCAGGGGCTTTCACTTCGACACGTCTTCGCTCGTGATCGCTTAGAGCCCCTCTTCCATCAATAGGTACTCCCAACGCGTCGACCACACGCCCTAGCATAGCCTTTCCCGCAGGAACATCCACAATAGATCCAGTACGTTTGACAAGATCTCCTTCTTTTATAGCGGTATCACTACCAAAGACAACAATTCCGACATTATCATTCTCAAGATTCAACGCTATTCCTTTCACACCGCTGGCAAATTCAACCAATTCCCCAGCTTGAATCTCGTTCAATCCATAAACACGTGCA
>PGTU02005310.1:0-10909 GCA_002896215.2 Cicer echinospermum
GATTAATCAACTACTTGTCAGAAAATGTACAATTCCCACCCTGGGATTCTTGCTACAAAACTTCTAACAATTCTTTCTAAGATAGACACATATCTTACTTGTACAATGATACAATAAAAGGGTTTTGAATAAATCTAAGATGTGATATATTGATAAACAACTCAATAGTATTCAGTATCTGAGAAACTTTAGAATGATATGAAAATCTAATGCAAGTACTTAGAAAAATCAGAATTTTGTTCAAAGTTGTTCAAATGAATTAATTTTTGGATCGTTAATTTTTGATCTGAAGTTATGGGATATTATACTCCAATAAAACATCCTTCAGATTCGTGGCCCATGTGATCCAAGAGGTTTGATGAAAAATTACAATGTTCTAGAGGCATTCCAGATCTGAAAAATTGTATGCTTCCAGGTGTATTCTGATACAGTATATGTGTATTTCGAATACAATCTTTGTAACGTTTTAAAGAAATTGAATTTTACACCTTGTATTCGAATACACATTCAGTGTAGGCGAATTTACAGATCAATGTAATTGTGCCTCTGATTAACTTGTATTCGACTACATATGAGTGTAGTCCGAATACATTTTGCTACTGACTTCATGTGTCGACTACAGATGGGTTGTAGTCGAATACACTGGCCACTGACTTAGCTTGTAGTCGACTACAGATGCGTGTAGTCGAATACACCTTTTAAAGTTTTGCTTCTGACTTAGTTGTCATTCGAATACATACATGGTGTATTCGAATACACTTATGCAAATTGTCAAAAATATGATTTTAAATGATTTGTTAATGTTGTTTTGATTTTTGAAAAATGTTAAATGCATATGTAAATATGAATTGTCTCAAGTATGTAACTATTGATGTTCTATCATATACCTTTATATTTTACTCATTTATTATTTGGATTTGGGAGCTTATTCAAGATGGTTTATCTTCTTTTGTGATCTTGCTGCATTGTCCATAGTTGGGTGGTCTTGTCGTCATCAAAAACATGTAGTTTACATTCTCCCCCTTTTTGATTATGACAAAACGTTGTTGTGAAGAGAGTGTGATGTTGAAATCTTTTGCTCCCCCATAATATGTGCATACTCCCCCGTTGTATGTGATGGTTTGAAAATTGTTTTTGAGTGCCTACAAGGTTTGAAATGCAACAACAACACCAAATTTTCTCCCCCTTTTGACATGATCAAAAAGAAGAAGAAAAATAGAGACATACACGGTGCGAGTAAAGTCATACACAAAAGACATAGAAGGAAACAAGAATAGCAGTAATGGAAATTAAGTTAGAAGATCATAAAAGTGAATACATAATAAGTCCTGAAACGAGTAATACAAAACATACCAGAATTAAAACGACAAAGGAGTTCTTAAAGCAAATATTACAAGAACACAGAATACAAAAAGTGAACTTAGTACAAAATGTAAAGACTTAATCAAATTCTGTCGGAATGTGGAAATGATCAAGTTTGTCGGATAATTGACTAATGTCTTGAGATAGTGCGTCATGATTGCGAGCAATAGTAGTTTCAATGGTGGTGAAGCGAGTGTCGATAGAGGTGGTCAACTTGTCGAATTGAGTTTGGAAGAAAGTTTGGAAAGAATCAAGGCGAGTCATGATCATTTGATTGGAGATATAATCATCATCAGATGCAGTTTCCTCGCCATCTTCATCTCCTTGAGCAGCAGTGTTGGATGGTCCAGCAGTGTCCGCCGGTGCATCTTCAGAAGGTGGACCATGATCACCTTTATGCACAAAGGCTTCAAGCTCATCATTCCATATGATCCTCATGCTAGGCAAGACACTTAAGTCCAACAGATTTTCTTTGGTGGGAGTAAACATAACCTCATCAGCAAAGTCCACACCAAAGTGTTCCAAAATTCGTGAAACTTCCTTTGCATATGGTAAGCCAATTGCTTCGCGAGATCCAAGCATGATAGATTTCACAAAAAATGCCCAATTAAGTTGACGACCTTCAAACATGAAATTTATCTCTGCAGTCAACTCCGAAAATTTGGGATAATTTCCAGAGCCTTCGGAACCAAAATGTAGTAAGGAAATAGTGTAGAAGCGATAATCAACAAGTAAGATTTCCACACCATACGTTGCTGGCATACTTGGAACCTGCCTGAGCTCATCTTTTTGTTCCATGGGTGGCGGTGATCAAACCGACAGAGAGAGACATACCCATCATACTTAGAATATCACCCATTGCACATAAATTGTTTGACAGATTGTTCACATTAAAGGAATATTCAGAATTTCTCCAATGGTTTTTGGTATTTAAACGAATAACTTTACCCTTAACGCGCGAGACTAGCAGTTTCCCTCTTGTATGAGATTACAATAAAAACCCTAACCAAAATCTGGATAAACTGACCATTGTAGCCTATAAACTTTCAACATGTTGTGCTTAAGCAACGCAGGAATATTTAAAATCAGAAAAAGAGTCCAATAGTACCGTATTTGGGATAATAAGCGCTTGTCGAGTAGAAAGTGCGAAAACGATCAATTTCCTACTGGTGTGTGTGAAGCGGGAATAGATCGTGATGTGGGGAGTCATAGTCTTGGTTCGTTCTCGTGAGGGATACTGCGCATGTTTGGTGCGTGGTTCCTCGTTTGCGAGCATCCATGGTGAGAAAAGGTATTCTGGTGAAAGTGGGTTTTAGAGAAAATGGAGAGAGTTGTTGAGAGTTTTGAAGAGGATACAAGAAGGAAGTAAAGAGTAATGGATTGTGGTTAGTTGAGTGAATGGTAAGTAAGTGGAAGGAGGATGGATGAGTTTGAGAGAGGATGAGGAAAGGAACTGAGGCTGTATTCGAATACCAACTGAATAACCCTAACTTATGTGTAGCAGCTTTTATATCTGGGCAAAAAACGCGAAGGTGTATTCGACTACACCTTCTTGTATTCGAATACAACATTTTTCCTGGGAACGTGTTTCGGACTACACATCCTTTGTATTCGAATACAGGATTCTGGGAAATTTGGTATTCGAATACAATCATTTTGTATTCGACTACGTAAGTACAGTTTTGCTTAAAAACTCAGTTTTTTTATGAGATTGCATATGTATACACAAATTCATATATCAAAAGGCAATAATTCAATAAGACCATAGAGATATGGCAAACTATGTATATCATGCAATGGATTAAGATCAAATTCACTCAAAAATACCAGTCTCTTCGGATTTTCTAAAATGAGTCTTTAGGTAACGGTTTGTAACATATATCGGCAATTGATTGTGTGTATCAACAAATGTTTACCTCACATACCTTTAAGTACATGATCCCGTTAGAAAATGATGATAATCGGATATCGATGTGTTTAGTTCTGGGTGCATGTGATTTGGGATTCTTTTGAGATGTTGATTGCGCTTGTGTTATACATCTTAAGGGAATGCATCCGAGATCAACTCCATAGTCATGTAATTGCTGTTTGAGCCAGAGAATCTGGGCCAACAGCTTCCTGCTGCAATATATTCAGCTTCAGCAGTATAAGTGCAACACACGCTGCTTTTTTAAGACCATGAAACAAGGGCATTTCCTAAGACATGACATGTCCACTGGTGCTTTTACGGTCTGTTTGGCATCCGCATATCGAATCAGAGTATCTTACTAAGCTACATATGACTACCCTTGGGAATACCATGGCGCCTACATTTGTTGTTCCTTTCAGATACTTCATAATTCTTTTAAAGCTACATAGATGTGATTCCTGTCGATCTGCTGAAATCTTGCACACACAACAAAACACTAACATGATATCTGGCCGGCTGGCCGTTAGATAAATAATGATCCAATCATACCCGATATTCTGGATATGTCGATGGAAATTCCTGATGCATCTTTATCACATATGTCCGGAGCCCATTGGAGTTGTACTTTCCTTGCAATCTCCATTCAACATTTCTTTAGTAAGTCTTTCATATTTGGCTTGATTGATGGCGATGCCGTGCTTCAGTTGCTCTTGATATGAAGTCCAAGAAAATACAGTAATTTTCCCATCATGGACATTTCGAATTCTCCTGCATTATTGAAGAGATTTCTTCACATATGTCCTTGTTGGTTGATCCAAATATTATATCATCAACATAAAATTTGAACCATAATTGTGACATTTTCTCTTTTGACAATAAAATGTTTTATCAAACTTCTCCTTTGTCAATTCGATTCACATAAAAAGGTGCTTAATCTGTATACCAAGCTCATTGGAGCTTGTTTTAGACATAAAGAGCCTTTTTCAATTTGTAAACGTGTGAGGGATTTTGGATCTTCAAATCCAGGGGGCCCTGCTTGACATAAACTCTCATTTATGTACCATTGAGAAATGCACTTTTCACGTCCATTGATATAACTCAAAATTCATGGAGCAAGCATATGCTAATAGTGACGTATGGCTATCTAGTCTTGCTACCGGAGCAAATGTTTCGTCAAAGTCTAATCCTTCCTCTTGATGTATCTTGAGCAACCCAATCTAGCTTTGTTCCGACAAACTATGCCATTCTCATCTAGTTTATTGTTGAACACCATTTTCGTACCAATAGTGTGTTAATTTCCAGGATTAGGAACAATTCCAAACTTGGCTTCTTTCGAATGATTGAGTTCTTTCTTTGCATGGCAAGTATCCATTGATCATCTTTAGTGCTTCACCAATTTTGGAGGTTCGATTTGAGAAACAAACGCCATGTTTAAGCAGGCATCTTGCAATTTTAATCTTGTTGTGACTCCTTTATTTATATCACCTATGATGTTGTCATAGGGTGATATCTATGGGTTCTCCATTCTTTAGGAAGATCATCGCTTTGCCTTTCAATATTGACTCACTTGCTTGTTGAAGTTCTTTGCTTGGATCATTACTTTCCAAAACATCATCATCATCACAAGAAATAATATTTCTTCTTTTATGGGGTTAGTTTCATCAAAGGTTACATGCATGGATTCTCTCAACTAATAAGGTTCTTTTATATTAAAGACTCTATGCTTTACTAGATAAAGAGTACCGAGAATATACCTTCATCAGCTTTTTCATCAAATTTTTCAAGGTTGTTTTACCATTATTTAACACAAAACATTTAACATCAAAATGTGAAGTGAGAGATATGGTTTCTACCTTTGTAAAAGTTCATATGGAGTTGTCCTTAAGAATTGGCCTAATAATTACCGGTGGAAACATAGCATGCTGTGTTTACAGCATCTGCCAAGGTATTTGGTAGATTTGAGTCGCTTACCATAGTTCTAGCAAGCTCTTATTAAGGATCTATTCTTTCTTCAACGACCCCATTTTGTTGTGGTGTTCTTGGTCGCAGAAAAATTGTGAAAAATACCCATTTCTTCACAAAATTCTCAAATGAAGTAATTTTGAAATTCCCTTCATGATCACTTCTAAATTGATAACAATTTTTGGCAGATTGGTTCATTTGGACTAGCTTGCATAGTTTTTAAATGCTAAAACTTCATTTTTAATTTGCCAAAAATAGGTCCAAGTGAACCTTGATATCGTCAACAATACTAAGTCCATTATGAGTTTCCACCAAGACTTTGGTTTCTTGATGGACCAACAATCATATGTATAATTGTAGCGGTCTAGAAGTTGAAATAACATTTTTAGGTTTGAAAAGAACTTTTTGTTTGTTTGCCCTTTTGACAAGCGTCACATAACTTTTCCTTTAAATAATTTTATTTTGTAAGCCACAACAAGATCATGCTTGACAATTTGTTTAAATGATCCATGTGCATAATGAGCAAATCTCTTATGCATAGCCAAGCATCATTATTGTCGCTTACAAAAGACATTTCATTTTCAAGGATAAATCTTCAAAATTGAGTATGCAATGTTTTTGAAACGCTTACCAAACAAACTGAGTTCGATTGTAGCTTCATTTTGGATGATGCACTCATCTTTATTAAAAACTATCTATGTATCCTTTGTCACAAGCTGGCTGATGCTTATGAGAATTATGTTTTAGACCTTCAACATATAAGACATCGTTCAATTGAGGGAGATGGTGCTGTACAACTTTTCCAATGCCTAAAATTTTTCCTTTAGTTGTGTCTCCATATACTCATGTCCCTTTGACTCAAGTGTTAAAGCTGAAATTTTGTGTTATATCACCCGTCATGTGTTTAGAGCAGCCATATCCAAGTACACATGTTTGAAGTCTTTTGTTTTGCTTACACTACAAAATTTGAAATCAAACTTTCATTAGGTACCCAATGTGCTTTGGGTCTTGATGGTTAGTACCTTTCTTTACCCCATATGAAAATGACCTTTTGGAACACTAATATTTCTAATATGAACATGTATTAGGTGGTATTGACCATGAAGACCACATAAGAGCAGTAGGATTAAATCTACTGTTAGTAACATATGTAATGAGATTATTATTTTGAATAATTTTCTTATTATAAAGATCATCCTTTTTCATAACTATATCTTGATTGATTAGATTGATACCTGTTTAACAAAAATAGTTTTGTTTAAATTTGGTTTATAAATTTGAGTTATCCAAGACCACTTTTATCATTTGATATCTTTGCATGTTTAGAACTTTTTCCAATCCTAATTGTCCCTTTTCGTATCGTTCGAATTACATCTATTTTAATGAACAATTTCGAAAGATGAGATTCCATTATTGCATGCAGAATTCTGTTTTAGTTTTCAGATTTTTCTCATATATCAACTTTTTCTTGTAAACTTGAGATTTGTTTGTCTTTTGTGTTGATACTAGTTTACATAGATTTATTACATTCAATGAGTAATTCTTTTATTGCGTTTTGAGCATCATTGTATTCTATATTAATTCAGTATTAGTCTTATTATAAGAGGAGAGTCTATATTACTAACCTCTTTCATCATCTGATTGATGCGAGGCCATTAATGCAACATTGGCGCATCTTCACTTCTGTTTTCTGAGTACTTACTTCATTGTCTTCCCAAGCTATGTATGCTTTCTTGAAGTCTTTCTTTCTGTTGAAATTCTTCTTAGCAATATTTGGGCAGTCTGCTTTAATATGTCCTTGTTTTCCACATTCGAAGCAAGTGAAATTTTGATTTGATGTAGAATTATCTTTCTTCTTGAAGCTTTTCTTTTTGAATGTTCTGTCGTTTTTAAGAAATTTACCAAATTTCTTAACAAGAAGGATAATATTTTCATCTTCATCTGAATCATTCTCTTTGCTTTGTTCTCTTGATTCAGTCTTTAACGCAATATTTTTGTTCTTCTTTTCTTGACTTTCATTTTGTTCTAGCCTTCCGAGTTCGATTTCATGCTCTTGAAGTTTTCCAAATAGTGCAGAAAGAGACATCTTGGATAGGCTTTTCTTTTCTGATATTGCTGTAACTTTTGGTTGCCATGCCCTTGTCAATGACCTCAGTACTTTTAGATTTAGTTCATCATTTGTGAAGATTTTTCCAAGTGCTGTCAAATGATTGGTTAAATGGGAAACCTTTCTGTAACATCTAAAATGATTCTCCGGGCTGCATGCGAAATAACTCATATTCTTGTGATAGTGTGTTGAGTTTGGATCTTTTACTTCAACGTGTGCCTTCGTGAGTTACTTCCACGTATCCATATTTCTTTTGCTGTTTTACAGTGAAGATATGCGGAAAACTCATCCATTCCTAGTCAGATTTAATATAATTCTTAGCCTTTTTATCAAACAATACTTTTCTTTTGTCATCATCTGTCCATGAGCCTTTAATCTTAACTTCTTCTTTATTATTGATAACTGTTGTTGGAATATAGGGACCGTTTTCTACTGCTTCCCATATATCATCTCTTGTGCCTCAAGATACGCCTGCATGCGTATCTTCAGAATCATAGTGTTCTCCAAACAAACTGGTGGCTTGGTACTGGCTACCACCATCTCTAAAAACAGGTTGTGCCGAAGCCATAATAATTGATCGAGGAATAAGTACCTTAACCTGCTCTGATGCCAATTGTAAGTATATAAGTGCGCCTAAGAGGGGGGGGTGAATTAGGTGTTAGTAAATTTTCTTGTTTTTAGTGATATGGTAATCAGATTTTCTGAGTTTAAGAACAAGGCTTAATAACAAGTGCAGTAAGTAAATGAACACGATAAGATTTATCCTGGTTCCCCTTATAACCAAGGGTACGTCCAGTCCTCTTGCACACCACAAGAGATTAATCAACTACTTGTCAGAAAATGTACAATTCCCACCCTGGGATTCTTGCTACAAAACTTCTAACAATTCTTTTTAAGATAGCACACCACTATCTTACTTGTACAAATGATACAATAAGGTTTGAATAAATCTAAGATGTGGTATATTGATAAACAACTCAATAGTATTTCAAGTACTTGAGAACTTTTTAGAATGATATGAAAATCTAATGCAAGTACTTAGAAAAATCAGAATTTTGTTCAAAGTTGTTCAAATGAATTAATTTTTGGATCGTTAAATTTTTGATCTGAAGTCTATGGGGTATTTATACTCCATAAAACTATCCTTTCAGATTCGTGGCCATTGATCCAAAGAGGTTTGATGAAAATTAAACAATGTTCTAGAGGCATTCCAGATCTGAAAATTGTAATGTTTCCAGGTGTATTCGAATAACAGTATATGTGTATTCGAATACACATTTGTACGTTTACAAAATTCGATTTTACACACATTGTATTCGAATAACATCAGTGTAGTCGAATACAGAGTCAATGTATTTTTAGCTCTGACTTAACTTGTATTTCGACTACCTATGAGTGTCGTCGAATACATTTGGCTACTGCTTAGCATGTAGTCGACTACAGATGGGTTGTAGTCGAATATACTTGGCCATGACTTAGGCTTGTGTCGATACAGATGCGTGTAGTCAATACACCTTTTTAAAAGTTTGGCTTCGACTTAGTTGTAATTCGAATACAACAGGTGTATTCGATACACTTAGCAAATTGTCAAAATATGATTTTAAATGATTTGTTAATGTTGTTTTTGATTTTTGAAAACATGTTAAATGCATATGTAAATATGAATTGTTCTCAAGTATGTGAACTATTGATGTGTATCATATACCTTTATATTTACTCATTTATTATTTGGATTTGGAAGCTCATTCAAGATGGTTTGATCTTCTTTTTGATCTTGCTGCATTGTCCATAGTTGGTGGTCTTGTCGTCATCAAAAACATGTAGTTTACAGTATTGTGTCTTTCTTAGGTCATGAAAGTGAAGTTAATTTAGAAGAAGATATTGGGGCAACATTCAGTACTTCCAAGACTGTCTCAGAGGTATTTTTCCTTAATTTCATTTTTATAATAATTGTATGGTTTGTATTTCGAAACTGAACCGGCTTGTTTGATACAAAAACTGGCCTTGGTGAATTGGTTTTAGATTGGTTTTGGAAACTTCTGCTCATTATTTATATAGATCATGCTATTTGAAACTAAGAAAAATAAACTAATGCAAGGAGTTAAGATATCTTTCAGGGAGGACCAATTGCATTCTACCATTCAAACCTCTTCCTATATGATCATCGAGTCTAATGATACTTTGGTATAAACATAAAAATGTGGCGCTTTTATCTTCATATTATCATTTTGTAACTAGCAATCAGCATAATTAATGCTACACATAATATAAAATTGGCATAAACTTCAGAGTTCAACTTCTAAGATGTGTTTTTTAAGCAATTAAACTAAAATAGGGCAATTAAATTTCCTATATAGCAGGAAGAAACATGCACCAAAGGATTGAGGAGTGATAATTCTTCCATTGCTCTTTCCAGTAGCAGTCAACAAAATGGAGACAAAAATGAGTTCCTTCTACCTGAATTTGACGAGCTAGTTAAGGAGGTAGAGTTTGAAGTAGAAGTAGGATCTTCTAGAGCATATGCAGGTCCTGATAAGGATGAATATCAACAAGAGATAAGTCAACTTAGGAACATGGTTAGATTGCTTCAAGACAAGGAACAGAATCTTGAGGTTCAGCTTCTTGAGTATTGTGGTCTTAGAGAGCAAGAGACAGTTGTGATAGAGCTCCAAAATAGATTGAAGATAAGTAATATGGAGGTAAAGATGTTCAACCTGAAGGTTAAAAACTTACAGTCCGAGAATCAGAGATTAAAGGAACAGGTTGTCAATCATGCAAAGGTGCTGGCTGAGCTTGATGTAGCAAAATCAAAAATCGAACTGCTCAATAGGGAAATTAGTTGCGAAGCCGAACAGAATAAGGAACGGATCGTTACTCTTCAACAAAGAGTGGCCAAGTTGCAAGACCAAGAATACAAAGATGCAGCTTGTGATCAAGATATTAAAATAAAGCTACAAAAGCTAAAGGCTCTTGAGTCTGAAGTAGAAGAGTTGAGGAAATCTAATTTAAAGTTGCAGATAGAGAATTCTGACTTAGCTCGGAGATTGGATTCTGACTTAAAGCGAGAAAGTGAGCGTCTTAGAAATGAAAACGAGGGTTTAATGAAGCAAATTGAGCAACTACGATCTGATCGATGCTCAGATCTTGAAGAATTAGTTTACATGCGGTGGATAAACGCTTGCTTAAGATACGAGCTGCGGAATTATCAGCCTCCACCCAATAAAACAGTTGCAAAGGACTTGAGTAAAAGTTTGAGCCCTACTTCTGAGAAGAAAGCCAAGCAGCTTATACTCGAATATGCCAATACTAATGAACAAGGGAATATTGTGGACTTTGATTTTGACCAATGCTCTTCCTCTCAAGCTTCTTCTATTACTGACTTTGGAGTGTATGATGATTTTTCTTCTGTTGATAATTCATCTGCTGCCAGAACTAACACCACAAGGCAGACCAAATTTTTTAGCAAGCTTAGGAGACTGATACTAGGAAAGGATAGTAATCATCACCATAGTCAGGTTTCATCTAGATATCAAGAAGATAGAAATTCTTCACGACCGAGTACATCGATC